>OVAN01000018.1:0-144657 GCA_900406275.1 Anastatica hierochuntica
GGCGGTTGGTTTGTTTCCAGACATAGTGTCATGGATGTAGAAGTGAATGTGGGTTAGCTTCTCCGGTTTATGTCGTGGACGTTGTGGTGCCTTCACTGTTGTTGAGTAAGCTTCTTCGGATTCTGTAATGGTGGCGGTGAGAAGAAGAGCTGAGAACATAGAAAGAAGAGGAAGTCTAGCCATCGCGAAAGACGGTCTTTCCTCTACGAATATCTTTCAGGCTATTGCATAATTTATACACTAAACAGAAACAGATCACATCGATGCGACATTCTAACAAGTAAACCTCCATCGATGTAGATAATCTTAGAACACAGAATAAAAATTGAATAGAATCAACACAAATATGTTTTTAATCACATTTACGGAAGGTAGGAGATAAGTATTTATCAAACAATTCTTGAAAATGCAAGTATTGAACATGAAATGCTCATTCATCTACTGAAGTTTGTTTCTAGCATTTTTATGATTCATCAAACAAAAAAGTCATTTATCTTCTAGTGTTACTAACTTTCTACTATTCAATGATTCCACTAACACAATGTTCTTCTAATCATAAGACTATTCAAACTGTTTTCTAGATTTAAGGAATAAGGGTGTAACCTCTTTTTCGTTTCACAATGTTTCACTCTGTGCGGTAGTGTTGGAGTTCTTGGATTAGCGTTTTCGCGTTTGTCGATTCTTGATGAGCCACAAAGAGTAAGATCTCAAAGGGACAGTGACATCCAAAGGTACAAGTACCTCTTCCAGCTCATCCCAATCAAGATCTTCGGAATCGCCATCTTCATACTCAACTCTGTACCACCCGGATTCTTTGTCGAAGTTCGTCACTTTACCAGAATAGTACTTCCCTAAGAAAAATTTCCGGACTTCTCTGCCTTCGAGCCATATACCGCATCCTACAGAGCCACTCGATGATAATGGTTCGTCTTTGGCAACTGTACAATCTGTTTGAGGTTCATCAGGTACACCGTTGATAACAACTGCAGGCTCTCCCGGTATCTCGAAGATGGTTACAGGACGAGGCGGTGCTTCTTGCTTAATGCTTCCGGAGTTCTCCATTGTGAGCTATCTTCAGCTGTAATGCCTAGAAAAAGCTTAGAAAGTTAAAAAAGCAAGACAAGATTCAATCAAAGAATAAACCAAATCTTTCATAGTTCTATCGATTTAAGAAGCTATGAACATGGTGATCCACATTTCCAGAGAACTTATGATTCATTCATAACAATTGCGAGAACTGAAAACAAACTTGAACAAAACTAATCGATTTCTTCTGAAATGCGATACGAATCTCGGAACCTTATACGAGAATGATGAAATAGTCCTCGACATTGGGCAATCGATTAACAACAGAAACCCTAATTCCTCAAAATCGGTGATTCAAATTCACACATAAATGATATATCGTAAGCGAAAGCACGAAAGACGATAAGAGCCTCACCGATAACAGCCGGAGAAAGTCGCTCGGCGGATAAAACGGAAGAGATTAAGCCACCGTCGTTCGTTGTAGATCCGTCGTCAGAGGCGGGAGATTTACAGGAAGTAAAGCGAAACGCTTTGTTTGGCAGTGGGAATAACTTTATTCGGTTCAACGAACAGCTCTAAAGTCCAATCATTATTAATGTAACGCTTTATTTTATTATACTTTTCATTATTATAAGATAATGTAACGTTTTTCTATTTTCATTACAAATTTCGGAGCTCTGTATTATAAAATTTAGATTGAATCAATTCACTAATTTTACTTGACAAATATTACATCATTATATGTTTGTTGACAAAAATGAAGATCACCACATACATTTTCCTCAAGAAAGCTATCAAAACATGTTGAAACACTCGCAATGAGATCGATATAGAAAAGATCAAAATGGATATGAGTCATGTGGGTGTGGTCTAAAGATGATGAAGTATCCGTGTGATCGTAAATAAGCTGCCAAAACCGATGAAGGCCAAGATCCAACTGTTGGAAATCTGTCTGCTATGGCTCATATATGCTTGTCCTGCGCCCGTTGAAGTATCATCCGCGACTCGACCATTGGTTACTACTCTCTTACTGCACATCATGAGATTTACAGAATATTGTTGAGAGTAAACATAAGAACACAGAATCAATTGAGAAGAGTTATTGATGTGGAAACATCAGAGAACAAAGCAACACAAATCCCACAAGAAAAACTAGAGGTACACAAGGAAAATTCGTTCATGTTCATCGCGAAATGTACAATCTAAGAGCCAAACCTATTCTCCATGGTAGTGAAGTAACTTCATTTCTCAAAACAAGATTGTTCAACTGAAGAGCATGAAGAACTCATATCATCAAACAATCGTTTATATCGATCTAAATTGCTAAAATGTAGTTTGAAATACGAGTCCAAGGACGGATATGGAAGAGCTCATAACATCAAACAATCATTCATATCGATATAAATTGCTAAAATGTAGTTCGAAACACGAATCCAAGTGCCGTAAATTCGTTACCTCGAAGGAAATTTGCAACTTCCCATACCTGAAAACACACACAGTGAGGAAATTAACTTCAAGCTGCCACAAATATACCAAATTCGAATCTGAAACTTGAAATTTCACAAACAAGATATGATACTGATGATGATGATGATCCTAAGCTCACTACACTAAACAGATGATATAGATTCCCAATTCAGAAGAATGTTTGTTATCTTACTGGGATTAATCGAAGTAAGAGCAGCGTTGTTATTGAAATTGCAAGCATCATCGGCGAGTCCGTTCTTCAAGTAATAATTGTTGAAAACATACGACGCCATTTGCTGGATATCCGTCGGGTCGTTACAAGGTCCGCCTTGCTGAATCGGACCACAATCGGCGCCGCCTTGTCCACAAGCCCAATCGATTGCCGTCTGCAGCGACGAATCTTCAGCGTTGTTCTTCGCAACGCACCATAGCTCCACTTGCAACACTTGACCGCCGATCTGCGCCGCCGCAACCACCGTTAGAATCGCCGCCGTCGCAGCGAGTAGAGGGAGATGCAGATGAATACACTGAGTGTGAGACATAATCATTTCCGCAAAGAGAGAGAGAGAGAGAGAGAGAGAGAGAGAAATGCAAAGGCTTATTATAGCAGAAAGTTACCGTTAAAGGTTTCGAGAAAATGGAAGATCTAACAGTGACAATGGAAGAGAGAGTGAGAGAGAGAATCTGAAGAGTCGAGAGATAAGTTTTTGTCTAGTTTCGTGAAAGAGAGAAAGATTCGGGTCTATTATGTAATTTTGATATTTTTAGCGACTGATGATTTGGGCTTTTCTTGATATTTATCGGCCCATAAAGGAAATGTATGTGGGGGCCCACAAAAGGAGTTATTAGTCTCTCTAACTTCACAAGCGTGTAATAATTAAGTGCTCGGATTGGTGACGTGTACTATTTTGATTGGTTAATCTCCTCTGCTATAACTTTCAAAGCTTTGGCCTCGCGACCGTCAAATTGACTCTCAGTTTTAGCTTTTCCGAGGAGAAATCAGCGATGGCTTCGCCGTCAGATCCAGCCGACTCTTGTCGAAATTCAGTAGCGGAGACTCTTCCGGCGAATCCTAGTTCAGTCGAGAAACCGAGCGTTGAAGAAGAAAGTCTCCCTGTGGAGAATGCGAACAAAGCCCTAAATCTAGAATCAACGCACGAGGAAACTCAGGATCCGGAGGAGTCCGACGGTAAAGATCAGCAACCAGAGGCGTCGATTGAGGAAAGTAAGAACGAGGAAGACGATATGGACGCCGTACCCGCCGTGAGCTCGTCGTTTTACCGCCGTGGAGGTGGGCCGAAGCGGAAGAAAGGGTCTTTGAAGAAACTGAAGCAGCAAGCGAAGTCAAAGGAGAAGCTTGAAGTGCTTATGAAAACTTTAAAGCCTATTGCTTTCGTTCCAGGTAAAACCCTAGATTTTGCTCGGCATGAGAAGCTCTTGAAGACGCTAGGTTTGTGGGATTTTGTGCATTTGGAGTTTGATCAAAACATTCGTCTTGATCTAGTAGCGAACCTTGTTGCGTATTATAATCCAGAGAGTAGATGTAGCTATGTGAATGGGTCTAGGGTTAATATCAGCCGTGCCGATTTGGCTCGAGCTTTGAAATTGCCTAAGAAGAAAGACCTTGTTGTTGCGGAGGAGGAGAGAGAGCTTTTGGAAAACGATGAATCGATTAGGTTTGTGTTAGAGATTCTTTCGACTTGGGTTCTGTTGCAAAGAGATGATATGTGGGTTATGCCTGCAGAGGTAGTTGAATGGCAAAGGGATATAAAGCAAAAGCAATTGGAAAAGTTGGATTGGTCTGCATTGCTTTGGTTCATGGTTGAGAAAGAACTTAAAGCGGATCCTCCTCTCGGTGATTGTTTCTTTGCTTCGCATTTGCAGCAGTTGATTAAGACACAGAAAGAGGATTTGCTAAGGGAGAAGTCTAATGTGGATGAGGATGGTGAGGATGATGATGATGAAGACGATGTAAAAGAGGTTGATTTTATGGCAAAATCTCCGAAAGAAGTAAAATCTCCGGTAGAAGATTGTTTGAAGGTAAAGGAGGACGATGTTGGTGCTGCAGATTTAAGAAGTGGTGATGATGCTACTGACTCAAAAGAAGAGAAGTACGTGGATGAACATATGATTGAGTTGAATCTTGGACAAGAAACTGTGTCAGGAATGGTTTCAGAGGAGGAGGGAGGCCCTGTTGAGGAAGAGCCAATGGATGTCGAGGAAAATAAGAAAGAAGAGGATGAAAAATGGGCATGGAATGAAGACTCGCATGCTGGTTCTCATTTCCTACAACGTTGTGGTCTTAGTAACGCTAGAGAAGGTGATGAAGAGAATAAAACAGAAGGACTTATGGAAATGGTAGAGGACGAACCAATTGAAGATGTCGGGGACGAAGAATCTGAGGAAGAGAAAGAAAAGCATGAAGGAGGGTTTCCCTTTTTCCCAAATGGAGATTCCCTTCATGGGGTCGCCCAAGAGAATCTCATGTTAGGTGATGCATCTCCGTTAGGTTATGGCTCTGGGTTACAAATTCATGGCAATTCGAGTGGCGGTGATTTCCTTGCTTCTAGGGTTGACATGCATATGAGTATGGGTCCAGGTAGTTCTTCTCTGTTTGGGAATGGCAACAACAAGAGGGAGATTGATCACGATAATGATACTTCTTATCACTCGGATAACCCTGGCAATAAGAGGTTGAGGACCGAAGAACCCTCTTGGGATGAGAAACCGCCTCCTTTTGAGACGTGCCTGGATCAGATTGAGTACTGGGTGCAAAAATCTAGGTTGTCATGTGTTGAGAAAGAACGAGAGCGTGGAAATTCTATTATGAACCAGGAGTATCTGATGAGGGAACTGCATAATAAGGAAGTTATGATTCAGGACTTGGAAAGAACCAAGTACGATGAGCTACAGAGAAAAGACTTGATGATCTTTAGGCTTGAGAATGAGCTTCGTATGATGACAAGTGTAGTAGACGGTTATCAGAAAGCTTTGAAAGAAACAAAAAAGGCATCGAGAGAGCACAGGAAACGTTGCCCTCTACGCGATGATAAACCGGTCTACAAAGATGTCAAAGGCTCCGGAGGTTTAGTCCTAAGCACTAATGAAATCGAAAAGCTGAGATTGAAACAAGAAGAGGAAGACAGGATGACACGAGTTCTAATAGAGAGACAGGTCGAAGAGTTCCAAACGTTTTGGCTTAATGATTTAAAAGACCACAAGGAGAAACTAGACTCGCTAGATGAGAGATTGGTCGAGGTTGAAAATGAAATGAAGACATGGAAAGAAATGATTCCGGAAAATAAGAATCATGAGACTTCTGAAGCTGCTGCTGCTGATGATGATGATACAGAAGAAGCTTGAAGATGCTCTCTCAAGGTAACTCTATATTACATCTTAACTTTTTCTTTGGTGTGACTTAGTGCTTGTTGTTGATGTTTTCTTCTTTGTAGGTTTATGCGAATCGGTGAAGCTTAGAAGCTCATGTAAACACACATTCGTATTAGCATTTTCATTTTGTATGATATTGACAGTGATGATCGATATTGAATCGCTTTCTTAGAAATGTAACCAACGTTTGTGATCAATGCTTAGTTTTACTTAGTGATGAAACAGCTTCGTGTTCTTCTTGTTAACATTTCAATGATTCTTGGTTTTTTCCGAGTTAAGTATCCAGTCTCCACCGGTCTGGTTTGGTCTGATTGTATTGGTTATTGGGTTGGACATTCGGTTTTCCGATTCGGTTCCGTTCGTTTTTTCCGGGTTAGAACTATTTGAGTGTACAAAATCGAGTTTTTTAAATTGATTTGATCGAAAAAACCGGTTCGGTATTATAGGTAAATGAGTAGTAATAGTATTATACAATATGGTATGAAGATGTACTTGAGAACCAATGAGAGTGAAGAATTGGTATAGACACTGACATATGTTCGTTAAACACTAGAACTGACAATATCTACTTTTGATACATATTCCAATACAATTGCACTAACCTATGTTTTCTATAACATATCCACTTCGTTTTTTATTTTACTTTAGGGGTTATTCAACAAATAATTTTATCAAATTTGAAAAAGTTGAATATCCTACTTAATTTTAGTGTTATTTAATTGTGTATTGTATATATTTTTAAAAAAATTCATATGTGATTGGATCGAGAACTGAAATCATTTCATTAAATTAAAATCATTTTTATTAAATTTGTTTATTGAATTTTAAGATACTTTTTATTTTATATTCATTTCAAAAAAATTTAATAAAAATCTAATAAAAATGTAAATAACCAATTTTTAAACATTTTTGGTTTCATCTTTTGATGAAATTCCATAAAATCTCTTTAAAATCACTACAATACTTCAAAATCAATCATTTTAGAATACCTTTTATTTCTTCTAAATTCTTTTATTCATTGACAAAAAAAGTAATCTTCCTATCTTTGGAGTTAGGATATTTCCTCTATAACTTTTTTTCCTCCATTTTAAATTTGACTCTCTCTTATTCCACTTGAAAATGAAATTAAAAAGATCAAATTTTATTGATTGAAAACAATTTTAACCATTGTCAAGAAATGAAATAATATTATTAAATCCTAAAATAAAAATAAAAGAGTAAAACAAAGCCAATCATGTGGGCGAGACCATAGTGGTCCAGGCCCAAAGAACATGGCACGTGAACTTACAGCTTAGTCTTCAGATGTCTCCACGTTACGTTCCTCACTTTTTTTTTCTTTTTCCTTTTTTCGCCCCACATTTTTAGATTTGACTCACTTTGACCCTATAAAATGGTTAAAAACCAAAAAGCTTTTTTATCATTACATGTTTGTAATTTCCACAATTTATAACATTCCTTATGTGTTTGTACTTAAAATAACTTATTACTGTATATGGGATATATATACACCATCTAGATTCTATCATGACATATACTACACATGTCTAGGTCCTACGCATGGAAATAGTAACATTTTGCCTTTTTCAATTATTTTTACCAAAAGATGATAGAAAGTTGTTTGAATATAACTTAAAACATGAGAATTAATTTATTGTCCGGAACATCGTGGCTCAACGTTAAAGACTGATTCGTGTGACAAGTTTGAACTCTACCAAAGAGAACTATTTCACGTTTGTCTTTGAACACCAACACGAGTATAGAATTGCGCTGAACACCAACGCGAGTATAGAATTGCAAATCCAGAGAGAGAACTTACTCGTTGGCCATTCTTCCACAAGAGATCAATGTGAGTCGATTAAAGTATGAGATTTACCCTTATGTTATAAAAAATAATAAAATAATTTTATATGAGTTTTTAAGAATGATAAATCACTTTCAAGTCACTTCAATATATATATATGTATGTATGTATTGATAACAAAAATATTATATGAATGTATATAAACATGAATCTTTAATTATTAACTACCCTAAATTTTTGGCAAAAAATAGATGAAATAAAACTACTTGAGGAAAATACCAATTAGTACACAATGCTTAGACACTCCAACACAAAAAAAAAAACCAAATAAACAACAAATCAGCTAAATTTTTTACAAACATTCCCACTCCCACTCCATAGGAAACAAAAAAAAAATCAGATACATCAAACCAAATTCATCACAACTTTAAAAAATGTGATTAGATTAAATAAAAAATGTCTTCTTCTTTGATAAATTAATTTCTTGACACAAAGAGGTTTTATAGTCAAGAGAAGAGTCTTTTCGTCAAGAAGATAAGATTTAGACATTGAGGAGCTGCTCTTTCTCAAGGGAGGGTTTGATATCAGCCGGAGATTGATCGGAGACATTATCTTGATCCATCTTCTTGAGATTTTGTTGATGATATACTTGTCGAAGTCTCTCGATTTCTCTCTTTAATGCTTCTTGATGAGCTAAAAAAATATTAAATTAACAAAAAGATTATTAAACCTAAATATTCAATGATCATCACATGTTTCATGTTAATATATACTTAGGACATATCACATATGTGTGCACATGGAGACAGTTGTTCTTGCTTACTAATCCAACTTTTATCTATTGATTTTTTTGTGATTCATGATTAGTAACTAGACCCATATTATAAAATAATTACTAGATATGTATATAAACCTTATAATAGAGAAACAATATACATCTCATGTGGCTTTAGTAAAGAATTATGCAAGTACTAATTATTGGTACTTTGTCAAAGGTAATTAAATGCAACGAGTGAAAATAATGAGATTAGTGATATAATTTGACAATTTCCTTGACACATATGATAAAAAAAAAAATTGTGTTATCACTTAATTATAGAAAATTAAAGTGTAATAAAATTAAAAATAGAAAATTACCGTCTTTGAAAATCTTGTCTTGAGCTAAAGCAGCGATACGTTGCTTGATAGCACTATTGTCAACATTGAGAAGAAGTCGTTGGTGATCCAAAAATGCAACTCTTGGTGATAACACTGACACTTCCGTCTTCATTACACATAAATTTATTAATTTATTAGAACTTTTATTTAAATTTGACTCTTCTAAATAAATACATTCATCTTAATATATATGTAATATATAATATATATAATTATTATATAGTTATAAATGTATAAATTTTACCTGCAATGAAGTAACGCTTCGTTCGAGCTCTGATATGTATTGTAATTTCCTCACTCTTGATCTTTGTGCTGATTGTCTATTCGCTAAAATTCTATAAAATTTAAGAGCAAAACGATTAAATTAATATTGCAAAAAAAAATTAAATATTTAATCGATGTGACACTAAATTTAACTAATTATGTTATTACCGAACTCTTAGATATTATAACTGTCTACGTGCATGCATGACCTTCTTGAGCTTTTTTTTTTTTTTTGGAAGATAGTAAATATTTTTTTGTTGTGAAGTTACCTTTTTACCCTTTTGGGATCGTGAATCCGATTATCGGAGTTTCCGCCGGAGTTTTGATTCGGCGACGGACCTTCTTGTGGCTCCATCTTGCATTGGCTTTGAACTTCATCTGATTCGTTGTAAGTGTTAACGGCGAGGTTGTCGTGATTAGTGGTGTTGTTTATGTCCATGTGATGATGACGATGATCGGACGGTGGAGGTTCTTTGTGTTCGTCGTCGCCGCCGCTTATGCTATTGTGATCGGACGGTGTGGATGTGTTCGAAGAGGAACGCGTGTGACCCACATTGCCGTTGATGTTGTTGTTGTTGTTGTTGTTGTGGACGTCGTCGTTGAACATTGACATGAATTGGTCGTCGTCGAATCTATCGAAGTGGTGGTTTCCGACGGCTGAGGAATGTGGTTCGAGGAAAGCGATGGAGTCGCTTATAGAACGACGGTGTGTTCCACGGCGAGTTGTTGAGAAGTCAAGAAACTCATCCATCCATGAAGGGTTTTGTTGTTGTTGTTGTGTGCCGGCGGTTGCGGTGGCGGCGGCTGCGGTGGCGGCGATGGAAGGGAGTTTTTGGGAGGAGAAGTCAGGCCAATTAGGTGTTGATGTCATCATGGTTGGGATCTTTGGAGGAAGTTGAGCCATTCTTGAAAGATTTTAATGACTAATCAAGAAAATATCAAGAATTGATGAAAAAACTAAATTTATTTATTTTTTTGGAATTTTAAGAACAAAATGAGAAACCAAATTGAGAAAATAAGAAACCCAAATGAAAAAAAAGCTTTGAAAATTTTAGATGATCAAAGTCTTAAAACAGAAGAAGAGACATTAGAGAGAGAGAAGAGAAGAGATGAGAAACAAACCAAAGTAACTAAAATGGCTATGTATAACAAAGAGTAGTTATACAAAACAGAAGTAAGAGAGAGAGAGAGAGAGAAGCATGAGATGAAGATAATTTTATAATAGAAAAAAGCTAAAGAAACTATGTAACATAATATGTAAATGCATTATATATAATATGAAATGGATTCGATCTCTTAAAATGATTTTTTTTTTTATCTCCGAGTAGGGTCACATGGAGAAGAAAGAGATCGGACAGCTATGAAACAGCTGTTACCAAAGAACAAAAACTTTGAGGTCTTAAGGAGAAAATGGAGAATCAGGCAGCACGTGCTCTAGTGAACACATCTCTCTCCATCATTTGTTTGCTAAATTATTTATGAGCCTTTTAGTGAACAATGTTTGATGTGATATTACTAGAATGTATCCCATGGAAACATTCTTATGTTTTTCTCTCCTCCTCCTCCTCCTCTTTCCGCCCCTTGATCATTTCATCGGCTTGGATTCCTGGCCGCTAGACGAGCTGATGATGCTTGGCCAAGTGCTAGTCGAAATGCGCAAGTGATCAAGTGGTGCATACAATATACTTGTCTATGGAAAAATCGTGCCATAAAGACATGGAGATTCAAAACTATAAACCCTAAACCCTAGTTAATTTCAACTTGGCACTTTGATTTTGTAGGTTAAATGTATGATGTGACTGTTACCAAATGCATATTTCATAATCCATTAGTCATTTCATCACTAGAATGTTATCATGTTACGAGTCATGTGGTATATATAGAGCAAGCACAACTTTCTAGTATTAGTGTAGCTTAATGTACAATAATTAGGATACATTACGGGAAAATAAAATTTTCATAAGAAGCAAATGAAAGATTTTCATAAAAATTATTGTCGAATTGGGAATCGAATATAAACCTAATGCAAGTATCATATCAAATACGGGTATGGGCATTTGCTTTCCACCCATTTGCAAATTCGGAAAGCAAATCTACCGGTGGACGACTCTCTCCCAAATATTTTTTTTAATAAAAAATTAGTATCACATTGATACATAAAGGTTATTGTGTCTATGAGTTGATAGCATAAGAGTGGGAGTGGCCGATCTATCAAATGACAAAGAAGAATGGTCCAATACAATTTATACACTTCTCTTCCTATAAACAATCAAATAACAAGAAAATCACTCATCAATGCTAACTAAAACATTCTAAAATAAAAAGAAAGAGAAGAATGCATATAGTGGAAGGCTGAAAGATAGTGGAAGAGAGTGGAGATATAGAGAGAAATGAGTTGTTCAAAGAACAAAAGAAAGATAAAAAGAGAAGTGAAGAAGAGAACCATGTCCATGTGTCAGAACATGTGCTTTGTTTTTACTATTTTGCTATACTTTTTGCGACTTGTGATAAACTCTCCCTTTCTCTTTGGCTACTTGCTTTGTCCCCAAACCAAAGGCCCATGTAGGCCAATCAATTCGATTCATTGTTCATTTTTTGAACCTAGAAGTGAATTTGTAAATTTATTTATTGATATAATTAAGGAAATTTTAGAAATCTTAAAAAGTATACTTGCACAAATTAGATTGTTAATGATGCAATAAGAAGAAAATGGTCCGATTTAAATATTTTTTAAAAAAATATTAGTAGTTAAAAACATCTATTATAAAAATTTTATTTATCGATATGAAATTATTACTTAGCTCCAAATCTTTATTCTTCGAATGATCTATTCATATTGTTTCATTATTCATAATCGTATAACATGTATATGTAATTCTTTTTAAATAATTTTATACACTCTTTACTCAAAACAAACCAATCATCAAGGGTTGTCCTCTAAGGATATTCTCATTAATTTTCTACATAGTGTATAACCGAAGTCAATTTCCATTTGAAGATGAAACTTTTTATCAAAAGGCATCTTTGGTTCGAAAAACCAAACATATAAAAAGATAGAAGTTTACATTTTTCATGTATAAAAAGTGTAAATACTATACGTAAATAACACAATAAAAAGAAATAATGTGGTCGGAGTAGTAATGTTTGCAACTTATATACATTCAATTTATAAAATTGAAAAGTGGTTGCATGTGAATACAAACATGTTCTCATGCAAGTGTGCTTCCATGTGCCTCTCCCTCTCATTCTCAACCCACTCAATTCTGCTTCACATGTGCATATCTCTATTTTATATATGTTCATATATATTGTGGTCCAATGTTTTTTTTGGTTTACAAAATACAATTTAAGATTTCTTTTTAAAATTTTTATTTATATATGATGCAATTTGGAGACAGAGCTAAAGTTCGGTTTTATTTTTTTTGTCAACAACCTTATTCAATAAGATTCCGGTCAAGTGTCTTCCGTTAGGGGAGACAGTTCAACCGTGGTGAGGTTGTCTGCTGTGGTGTTTACAACACGACGAATATAGAAGATATTAAAAACTGGAAAGAAAGACTTCAAAATTCTAGAATCTTCAAGTTCCGAGGCAAACAAAGATCAATCCTTCGGATGGTTCACTAACGAAAGTTTGGTTTAATTTTTAAAAAAGAATCAAACCATTTTGAAGTTTTACGGGTTAATGTTTAAGTTTTGCGGTTTATAAATTGTTTTGGATCTTAGTGTTTGTATTTATATAGGGTTTATGAAGAAATATATAAAATTTAAGTTATAGCTTGAAGTCTAGGGTTAAGAGTCTTAACTTAAGTCTAAGATTGTTTTGTTGATCAAAAGAGAACTAAAAACCAATAAAATAAAATAAATTTGTATGGTAAAACTTTAACTTAGTAATAATATGAAAATTATCATCAATTCTAGCTCAAATAACTATAATTTTTTTTATTGGTATGAATATTCCGTAACGATTCGTACATGTTTTCACTGTCATGTACGATTCACAAATCACAAGACTACATTTTATTTTCTGATCCAATTTCTATTAATTATTACCAAATCACAACATGTCGTGTTCTTTTTTATTTTTTTCGTCGTTATATCACTATACACATAAATTTACTTAAATTAAATATAGTTATTATTTTTTTAACTATAGGTTTTTAGGGAATATTTTCTTAATTGTCGGCTTTATACACGGAAACTACGCGTTCATATAGCTATAGAATATAAAAATTAAGAATATAAAAAAAGAAGAAGAAAAAAGCATTGGATTTTAATATTTTCAACTTGGTGAATAATCATTATGCATGTTACTGTTTTCTGTTTGGGTGAAGCTTGATCTGAAAAAATAATAATAAAATGCAGTTTGTATATTCATAAAATATATAATTAACGGTGTGTATATAATAAGGTGGCCACCATGGAGACATAAGTAACGTGAATGCAGTTTGATCGGTCGGGGAATTTTTATACTTTATGGTCTTAATGAACAATTAGATAATGTAAATTATAGTTTTAGCTTTAATTACTTGTGAATTGTAATCATCATTTTTTACAAAGTTACAAAGATCCGATTTCTGAACTAAAAGATCGCAATCACAAAGAAACATTATTTACAATTTTTACAGAGAAATACTAAACTAAAAAACATAAATATTAATTTACGATATTTATACATATTGGAATATACAATGGTTAAGATATATCTTTTTACGTCCAAATCTAGTTTCTGTTGAACTAATTCGACAAACATGAAAATTTTAAAACAATAACTAGGTACCATTTTTTCTTTAAACTCATTATTATTTTGTATATTGCACTTGCAATATATTTATATATCCCAAAACTTATTTTTAGTGATAACAAATTTGTGTCTAGGTTATCATAGCCTAGTGATTAATATCATAGTGCTCATCTCAGACATCTGGGGTTTGATTTCACCAGGTCGCGTTATCCCGTGTCGTATGATTTGGTTATGGATCAGACTTTATCGATCTAGAGACAAAAAAAAATGATAACAAATTTTGAATTATCAATTGAGGTCAGAATAATTCGATAAACAAAAAAATAATATGATAATGTTAGAGCGAAATTTTCTTTTTTTTTTTTTTTCTCTTGTGGTATTTTTGAATATTTGTCAGTGTTAATAATTTTTCTAAAATTTTAAAATGAGCAAAATCGTTACATTTCATTTCACAGAAAGAAATGAAATGTGGGCTGAAGTTGGGCCCATTAAAAACCCAAACAATTAATTTCGTAAGTAGAGATCTCCGTCGGGTTTACAGCAATCGTTTCCTTCCTCCTCCTCCTCATCCTCGCCGTCGACCAGCCTCCGCCGCCGCCTCCTCGACGGCCATCAAGCTCTTACCTTCAAGCCCCGGTTTCGGTAGGATTCTCTTCCGTTGGTTTTAACGTTTCAAGTCTTTCACTTTCACTCAATTGGTGTTTTTCGAATGTGAGAATGTTTCTTCATGATTGATTCTCCAGTTTCATTCCCTTACCTTCTGGAAGCTTGATTGCTTACAAAGTTCGAAACTTTTTGTTATTTTTGTTTGATCTGTTCATTCTTTATGCTGAACAAATCTCTAATCTGTTGACCCGAAATGAGTTCAAATCGATTTCAGCAAACCCACATTGATATTCACCATTTCTTACCTTTGGATCAAAGTTTGTATTGATTCAGTATCATTACTTGTTTTCAGATGGCATGGCTCCTGGTTGCTTTGTCTTTGATTGTTATATGGGTGGCTTCTTTATGCAAGATTTCTCTCAGAGGAACATCTACTTCCGAAGCTTCATTGCTTGATGATGGCAAGTATCTGCAAGCGCGGTTTCATTCGTTGATAACTTCTTTGCCTTTGTGATATCTCATTGTTCTTGGATTTCAGGTGAAACTCCTCAAAAGAAGAATGTGATGTTCGTTATCGCGCATCCTGATGATGAATCAATGTGAGATTTCGAGAATGCGTCTATTAATGCAATGTCAAGATTAGTTCTTATGTTGAGAGATTACTCTTTGAACATTGTTGACAGGTTCTTTTCTCCAACCATAAACTACTTAACCTCGAATGGTTACAATGTTCACATATTATGCTTATCCACTGGTAATATGACTTAAACATACTTTGTAAGTTGGTGTTTTACTTTCGTTTTCGAAGTTGTGGAGTCGGTAAAAGGGTTATCAGTCCTTGTGCAGGATCAACATAAATCCTTTTGCGTCACAACATAATCGCGTATTTGTCTAGAACGGTTATTTTGGACACTAAAGATGAGTTGTTTTAGGTAATGCTGATGGTATGGGAGGCATTAGGAAAGATGAGCTGCAACAGGCTTGTGCAGTGCTCAAGGTAAACCAATCTGACACATAAGGGATCTCTGATATGTTTCTAATAACTATATCGAACGTGATGCAGGTTCCGCTGCAACAGATAAAGATTCTGGACCATCCAAATTTGCAGGTTTAGTTTCATTATATCTCGGCAGGACATGTCTATGTCCATCTTTAGATTCAACATCTCATTTGGGAGCATACTGCTTATGTTATACTATCTCTTTTTCAGGATGGTTTTGGGCAAGTATGGAGCCATGATTTGTTAACAGAAATCATTGAAGAAGAAGTCACTAAATATGATATACCCACGGTATGACTTGGATCCTAAGCCCAGTTAAAGAGAGACATCAGTATATACGCATAATGGAGTATTTCTCCACCTGATTCTTCATGTGCTGCTTCCAGATTATAACATTCGATAACTATGGTGTTTCCGGTCATTGCAATCACCGAGATGTACACCGTGGAGTATTGTACGTTAAGACTTCTTTTAATCCCTGAGTCCCCTGAAACTGAAAATGTTCCTTCCTCATCGCTCTGTTGTACATGCAGAAAGTTCTTGCAGGCTAATTCAGGAAGAAATATCAAAGCTTGGGAACTCGTAAGTCTTTACTTTATTGGTATTGCAACTAAAAAAGAGCCCCCATTCAGCTGAAAGATCTACACGGTTTTGTTTACCAGGAGAGTCTTAACATCTTTCGGAAGTACTGTGGACCTGTCGATATTTGGCTGTCAATTTTATCTGCCAAAGTACATCCGAGCAAAAGAATCATTATAAACGAGCAGCCTCGGAGAACCTGGGAAGCAATGGCACAACATTCAAGCCAATGGGTTTGGTATGTTCTCCATCCTCAATGTTCTTATCGCTTACCATGATGAATGTGAAGCAAGATAAGAACATAAACACGAATCTCTGTCTATGCTCGTTTAAATGGAAAGCTTTTGTTTGTAATTTTGCAGGTTTCGAAAGCTTTTTGTTTCGTTTTCAAGCTATACATATGCGAATGCACTTAATAGAATCAATCCTTGAGTCATATTTTGAGGCAACAACCAGCAAACAAACTCTTGTGAAGGCAAATCTGAAAACTATTTTGAACAAGTCTTAGCTTGTAATGTTAGATCCCAAAGATATGCGTTTGAAGCATAGAACATAAACACCTAATTTTTCTTTCCTTCAGGATAACAAAAACAATGTACATATATATTATTTGACTATTTGAGAGTAATATTTTTCTCCTGCAAGTAAATAAAGCAATGTTGAACCTGAGATGTTCATCATCGTCTCCAACGACTCTACTTCTCAAAATTCTCATCTTAATTCGACGTTTAGCTTCTTCTGCACCTCATCACGCACTTTGCTCTGCATTTGGAATGATCACCATTTTAAAACACTTCACATCAAACAAGCTAAATGTAACCTTCCCTATTATATCTTATGTTATTTGTGGAAGTGTCATTAGTATTAAGGATTCATAATTACCAGTTGACAAGTTTCAACTTTTTCTTGGTCCCATTGTTATTTACTGGGATCATTGAGGAAAGCAGAAGCAAAAATGATTACCTGCAGATCATTGACCTCTTCATCTGTAAGAGAGCGCTCCATGGAACGGAACACAATTCTGTAACAGTGACTTGTCATCCCTTTCTTATTTGTGAAATTGTCGATTAACTTCACCTGTTGCATCGATAATAAGGCTCTAAATTATCTCTCAGAAGAAAGTGATGATACAAGTAAAGTAAAGCTGAAAGCTAGATTTGATTTCGGTAAATTTTTGTATTCCTTCCGAACCAATCAAAATATATAAGTTATGTACCTCTTCAACAAGATCCCCAGCAATTCCTCTAACAACTTCACAAAAGTTATTCTCTGTGAATGATTCACTTATCCAAAAGCTGATGTCCTTGTAACAAGGAGGATACTGCAGAACAAGATTTTGTTTGCCGCCGTTAAAACTTAAAAGACAAATGAATTCTGAACTGAAAATATTCACTCGTCTACAAGATATGGACATGAATATCAATATGGAACACAATGTGTTACCTTTGAAAATGGCTTGAATTTAACTCCAAGCTCTCCTTTCCCGAACTGAGCATAACACATTGATGTGAGAAAAAGAATTGAGATGATTAGTTCCAACATTACAATTTGTAAGTTATCGACCAAGTATCACCTGCGATGTGAAACGTTCATCTGATGACCAGAAAAGTCTTATATCAGGGATGTCGAACAAAACCATAGCAAGCCGCTCCAATCCAAGTCCAAAAGCCCAAGCAACATTATTTTCCAACCCACTCTGCATCAGAATTCTTTGCTCGGTCACCCCACATCCCAAAACCTCCAACCAGTCTTCCTGAATCAACAACCAGATACAGCTTGTTGGATGAAAAAATGAATTTCGTTTTTCATGCTAGAAACTTCAGATAGGAATAAACTACCTTAAAATAAATCTCAAGCTCGAAAGATGGATTGGTAAATGGGAAATATGTATCAACCCATCTCATCTCCACAGCACCTGGCAGCCAAAAAGAAAGTTTACATTTAAAGAGTCACGGAATCACAAACGTGTTCTATGTTAACTTGTTTCATCTAAATATCTGCATCGTCGATTCGATGATGCTATAATCATCCTAAACAACTCTCATTTTTTACATAAAGCTAATAGTGAACTAGCTGAAGAATATACACAGTTGAATGGATCTTAAGTTACCAAACAAGTGACGTGCCAATCCCTCGAGACACTTCTTCAAATCCTCAGCAGCATATAATGTGGAATCCATGCCAGACTCGTTCCAATCCTCAGGAGAAAAGACACAAAAGCCTTCCATCTGCATTAGATAAAAACACAAAACATAAACATATAGTATAAGATAGACATAATGTCGAGCAAAAACACAGCGACCTCAAGAATAGAACACCTGATGGAAAACCGGATAATGTGTAGAATCGATCGAATCTCTACGATAAACATCCCCGGTGACAAGGAAACGTCTATGACCATTACTCAACAACTCAGCTTGGTGAGCACTTGTATGACATCTCAGAACAGTTTGCGAGTCTACATAGTACGTATCATTAAGGCTTCTACTTACATGATCAGCAGGGACTAAGACATCATCAAAGTTCTGCCACCAAACGAAAACCAACGAAAGTTACATTGAAAGAAAGTAACATACATTCTTCTACACGCTTTTGAGTATAGAGAATTTACTTGCTTAGTGGAAACAATTGGGGAAAGATCTTCGAATTTTTCGAACTTTTTCGCGTAGTTTGAATCGAAGTAATCGTAAATAGCGTTTTTCAAGATCCCAATCGGATGTTTATCTCTTCTGTGTAGTTGCATTCCAAGTTTGGAGAAAATGGAGTCTGGTACATTGTTTGTAGGATCATCATCTCTCACAACATCTGCAACATTCCTCCATTGAAGTATCAACAAATGTCAAATTCAGCTTAACGAGCTAAACTAATGAGATTGCAGAGAGAAAGTACGAACCATTTCTAGCGATTGTGACGCCGCCGATATCAACGGCGGAGGCGATCGGGTAACTCCGCTTCTTCATTTTGGGAAGAGGTGAAGAATAAACCGCCGTCGACGAAAACGAAGAAGCGAAAGAAAATCGTTTGGTAGAGAGGAGAACGATGGAAGCTCGGCTGAAGAGAGTGGACTGAACTGAGAAAATAGTCATGGCGTCTCGAGAATCGATTAAAATGTTAAACGACAAACAAACTCCGTCGCTAATCGATTTTCCGATGACGATTATCGCGGCGGCGAGTGGTGGCTAGAAAATGGAGGAAGGAAGAAAGTCGCCGTGGAAAATGAAATGGATTGAAATCAAACTTGATTTTACTCATATACCCCTCCTCTTTACTTTAATAAAATTGCATATTGATCCTTTATGTTTTATCAATTGCGTATTGAGCCAAGATGTTTTATTTTTGATGCAATTAGATCCAAGCCAAGCGAATCCTATTGGCTTACAAAAGCTCTTCTTCATCAAACTTAAGCATCGAGCAGAAGTAAACCCAACGATCGGAAAATTGGGAGTCGGAGAAGAGTTTACTTGTGAAATGTTGATGATGAATTGGTTCAGGATCATGCTCTGTTGCAACAGAGTCTTCGTCTTGCTCATGATGAGAAGAAAGGTTCAAGCTTTTAGCCTTTTTAAGACTCAATCAGAAGAAAAGTTTCAAATTTTCTGATTGAATCCGACTGGGTCGGGTCAAAGTTCGGATCTTTAGGCTGAGGAGGAAGAAGATACTGATATGTCTGAAAGTGAAAGTGGATATCTTCTGCTAAAAAAAGGAGGGAAACAGAGAGAGAAAGAGAGAGAGAGAGACAATGGCGTCCACAGGAATGGCGAAATCTAAGGGGAGTTTCTGCGTTACTGTCTACGCCATGAGAAACAAAAAAAATCGTTTTTTTCTTCTCATCTTTGCGTTTGAATCCGGAAGAAACAAAGCGATCAAAACGTTCATGAAACTCGATCTTCGTGTGGTTTTAGTGTTATACGAATATTGAATCACCGTCTCGCTCGAAAAGGGCTTATCGAATATAGCTCTGTTCATCGGAATTTGCTGTGTTTTGACGATCATATCCACAGGTGTTGTTTGCTTTTGGTAGATTTATAGCTGCTATGTAATTACAATGCGAGAATCGGTTTTTCGATTGTTGGTAATAATTATGGAAGAGATTTATCGAGGAAGAGCCATTTTATAAACCTTTTGTATTTTGGATTCCATAGTTCGATTATGTGTTGGCACCTTTTTAGAATGGTAGCTCTGTGCATTCTTGATGTCACAAGAATGAACCTCTGAATGTGTTACTTGATATGCGCTGAATTCTTGTGGTTCTTTGCTGAAATGCTAGGAAGAGAGTTAAGGAATGGCTGAAAACATAATGGTAGATTCTCATGTTTGGGTGGAAGACGCAGACAGAGCATGGATCGATGGGGTTGTACTTAATATAAAGGGAGACGAAGCAGAGGTTAAAACCAGTGATGGCAGAGAGGTAAAAGACTTTCGTTTTTAATGAATGCGTACTCTTAACATTGTTTCGTCTTTGCTTTTGTGATATCTTTTGTTTTCAAAATATGTCAAAAATGTTGGTATTGGTTTTATCCATTGGATATGCACTAGCTGGAGCTTCCTCCACAACGCTTTGTTTTACTTCATTTCTAGGCTTTTACCACTTCTGATTCACGGTTCCGTTTACTGATCAGGTTGTTGTTAACTTATCAAAACTCTATCCGAAAGACTCTGAGGCTCCTTCAGAGGGAGTAGAGGACATGACAAGATTGTCTTATCTGCATGAGCCTGCAGTTCTGGACAACTTGGCAACCAGATATGAGCTGAATGAAATTTATGTAAGATTATTTCGTTTTCTGGTTCGAACCAAATATTGTTATCCTTGTCCTTAGCAAAAACCATTGGTTAAATGCAGCGATAGGCGAGTTTGTTATAATTTTTTGACGTCATGACAGACTTATACAGGAAACATTCTTATTGCTGTCAATCCCTTTCAAGGACTCCCCCATCTCTATGACGCTGAGGTTATGGAGAAGTATAAGGAAGCCTCGTTCAAAGAGTTGAGTCCTCACGTTTTTGCAATTGGTGGCATTGCCTATAGGTGATTATGATTTATGAGCTCTTTTATTTTGTTCATTTATCATTGTTTCCTATAGAAGTGGAAGAAGCGGGTTTTATTTATTAGTTTGAGAAAATTTGCCACAGGGAAATGATTAATGAAGGCAGGAATAAATGTATCTTGGTCAGTGGTGAAAGTGGGTCTGGAAAGACAGAAACGACAAAGATGCTCATGCGTTACCTCGCATACTTTGGAGGGCATACTGCAGCTGAAGGAAGGACGGTTGAAAACCAAGTTTTAGAAGTAAGCTGTGATGATCTAATTTATTAAAACTTAAGTCTTATACGCATGCAGTGTAAGGTTTTAACCTTGCTGCCTAAATCAAAGAAATTTCATATTTGCCGAAGACTTTCTTTCCCTTTTATATGTTCCAGGGGAAAAATATGTTCCTTTTGTTTAGCTTCCTTGTACATATAGTCTGGACGTACTTAGATTGGAGCTTGTTTATTAAGTGATACAACATGTTCTCTTGTTTTGGTTTTGTGTCCAATTCTTGTTGCTAATTCGGCTTTGTTACAGTCAAATCCAGTTCTCGAGGCATTTGGGAATGCAAAGACTGTTAAGAACAACAATTCGAGGTAAACTTAGAGCTTTTATTACCGTGTGCTTCTGTATCTCCTTCCTTTGCTTTACTTGTCCTTTTATTTGCTGTTAGAGAATATTGATGCTTTTGCTTGTTACAGTCGTTTTGGGAAATTTGTGGAGATTCAATTTGATGATGTGGGCCGAATATCAGGGGCAGCCATCAGAACTTACCTTCTGGAGAGGTCACGTGTTTGCCAAGTTTCAGATCCTGAACGCAACTATCACTGTTTTTATCTCTTGTGTGCTGCTCCTCCAGAGGTAGGTTATCTAAATTGTCCACACTTCTTTTCAGATGAATCTTAAAAATGATAGATGATATTAAAATTTGCAGGATGTTGAGAGGTTTAAATTGGGGGATCCTAAGTCATTTCGCTATCTTAACCAATCTAGCTGTTATAAACTTGATGGTGTAAATGATGCAGAGGAGTATCTTGCTACTAGAAGGGCCATGGATGTAGTCGGAATAAGTGAAAAGGAACAGGTTTGCTTTATCTTCTTTGCAATTTGCCTATCACCTGTTTGATATCTTAGAACAAAGAATTATCTTCTCTTTTTCTCCTCAGGATGCAATTTTCGGAATTGTGGCCGCCATTCTCCATCTTGGAAATATTGAATTTGCGAAGGGAGAAGATGCTGATTCATCATCTCTAAAAGATGAACAGTCAATGTTTCACCTCCAAATGACATCAGAGCTTCTCAAGTATTATACGGCTCTTCTACTTATCCGTCTAAGTACTGATTCGTGTATTGCGTGAAATTACAATATGTTATTTTAGGTGTGATCCCCATTCCTTAGAAGATGCTTTGTGTAAGCGTATGATGGTCACCCCCGAAGAAGTTATCAAGAGAAGTCTTGATCCTCATGGTGCTGCCGTTAGCAGGGATGGTTTAGCAAAGACAATATACTCTAGACTCTTTGACTGGTAATTTTCTATTTCAATGTTCAAATACCATTTTTCTTATTATGCCACTGCGGGTGACATTTGCTAAGTCAGTATGCATTATTATGTTCCAGGTTGGTAAACAAAATAAATATCTCTATTGGGCAAGATTCTCATTCTAGGCGCTTGATCGGAGTCCTTGACATTTATGGTTTCGAGAGCTTTAAAACCAACAGGTGATGGCCGAGAGCATGCATGCCTCAGTGTACAAGCGTATGCTTGGGGTGATTATCTTAATTGTTAAACACACCGAGTGTCATATCATCTAATAGATATATTTCCAATTCCTCGTATCCCTTGACTCGAGTATGAAGAGTACATTGTATAGAAACATTTACTCTGACCTGAGATATGATAAAACGTATTATTTAGCTTAGGATATGAAGCTTTCGAGTAAGTTTCCAGGAGAAAAAAGATATTTATAACATCACCTAATCCAACCTCTTACTTCAGTTGTTCACTGACTTGTTAATTTCCTTGCAGTTTTGAGCAATTCTGTATTAATTACACGAATGAAAAACTGCAGCAACATTTCAACCAGGTATGAGGTCAGTCGTAGATTCTGGCTGCTGATCTGGCTCATTCTGTTAAGTAATCTTAACTCATTAATACTATGGCAGCATGTGTTTAAAATGGAACAAGGTGAATATCAGAAAGAAGAAATAGACTGGAGTTATGTGGAGTTTATTGATAATCAAGATATCGTGGATCTGATTGAAAAGGTTTGTTTTATCCATTTATCTGTCTCTTTTCCCATATCATACAGATTCACGGCTTGATGTTTGCCACCAATTCGGGCAATTTAAACACAATAGATAGCATCTGGCATCATCTAGAATACCTTATCCTGCAGCTCAACTTATGTCATTACAGAAACTTCTTGCACATGTAGCCTAAAACCATGTTAGGTATCTTTACTAGATAAATCGTAAGACCACCCTGAAAGATTCATGAAAGCACGCGAGAATTTGTTTTCAAATATGCCAGTGTCCTGGCTCACGTTGCAATCATTCTGACTTGAAAACACAAGAAGTGGTTTGACTTTTTTGTTCATGGAATGGTCTGTTATGTCCAGTGGTTACTTCATGCTGTGGTTTGTTTCTTATGAAAGTATGATTTCGATCTTTTGCAGAAACCGGGAGGTATTATTGCTCTTCTAGATGAAGCCTGGTATATACTATAACAAAGTTTTCTCCACCTGCAGCTGTACATTAGTGTTTTCGTACATAGTAACCTTCTTCTCCAAGCACCATAATTATGTGTTATAATTGTTTATTCTCTCTGCAGTATGCTACCAAAATCAACTCCTGAGACATTTTCAGAGAAGCTATACCATACATTCAGGGATCATAAGCGCTTTGTAAAACCAAAACTGACTCGATCAGGTTTTACATTAGTTCATTATGCAGGGGATGTAAGTTACATTTCACACTATGATGCTTTCATAATTAAAAGTAGTTATGGTTATGACTTTGAGGTTTCGTTCCCATGTTATCCTTTTCAGGTTCAGTACCAGTCCGATCAATTTTTAGACAAAAACAAAGACTACGTTGTTGCCGAGCATCAGGATTTGTTAAATGCTTCAAATTGTTCTTTTGTGTCAGGCCTCTTTCCTCCTCTTCCTAAAGAGAGTAGCAAATCTAAGTTTTCCTCAATTGGGACTCGTTTCAAGGTGACTTGCCTGCAAAATTGTTAAGACACTTAACTAATAGATAGAACTAGGTGACTGGACCGCACAGAGGATATATGTTGAACTTTTGGTGCTACACTCATCATGTGTGCGGGCTGATATGTTCTAGTAATTGGTGCAGCTACAATTGCAACGGCTAATGGAGACACTGAACTCTACGGAACCCCACTATATCAGATGTGTTAAGCCAAACAGTTTATTGCAACCAACAGTGTTTGACAATGCCAATGTCTTGCATCAATTACGCTCTGGGGTAAGTTTCTCCATTGAAAGTGTTCATATGAACATGTTTGATGCCTAGAGGTGTTATATGATAATTTGTCTTATGCAGGGCGTTCTTGAGGCCATCAGAGTGAAGTGCGCTGGATATCCAACGAATAGGACTTTCATCGAATTCTTAAATAGATTTGCCATTCTTGCACCGGAAATTTTGAAAGAAGGGTATGTATCAGTTCTACCAATTCAGCTTGAATTTTCTTCCACCTTCACTGCTTTATTGCTCATAGAGTCTGTTTATCGCAATTTCTTTACCTCATACTGCAATCAGGTACGAAGCAGATGTTGCATGCAAGTGGATTTTGGAGAAAAAGGGGCTTACTGGTTACCAGGTAAAAGGATCCCAGTTTTGCATAAGTTGAATATATGTGGAATTCTCAGTATTCTGTGAAATTTAAGTTTCTCTGATAGAGTGCGTGTGGATGATATAATATCTAATTTGCAGATTGGACAAAGTAAAGTTTTTCTGAGAGCTGGTCAGATGGCTGAGCTAGATGCACACAGAACAAGAGTGCTTGGCGATGCAGCGAGGATGATTCAAGGGCAAGTTAGAGCTCGTCTGACAAGAGAGCGATATGTTCTTATGCGGAGGGCTTCAATTCATATACAGGCTAATTGGAGAGGTGAGTGCAATGAGATTTTCTTTTGGCGTTAAGGTTTCACTAATACACAGGAAATTAGGATGGCTGAAAAGGTCTCTCTTTCTTATTTTAGGAAGTCTTGGACGAAAGATATCCAGGGAGATGAGAAGGGATGAAGCTGCCATCAAGATCCAGAAAAATTTACGTAGACAGATTGCAAAGAAAGATTACGGAAAGACCAAATCTTCTGCAGTCATCTTGCAAAGTGGAGTCCGCACAATGGCTGCACGTCATGAATTCCGCTATAAATTGAAGGGTAGGGCAGCAACAATGATTCAGGTCCTTTTCTCATCACCCTTTTTCGTATTTAACAAAGTCTCATGGAATCGTTCTACCTTAAGAATTAGAAATGAGTTTCAACTCTAAGCAACTGGCAGGCGTATTGGCGTGGTTACAGTGCTATTTCTGACTACAAGAAATTGAAAAGAGCTTCTCTTCTCTATCAAAATAAACTCAAAGGACGAATTGCCAGAAAACGATTGGGACAGTCAAAGCAGGTATTGTTGTTTGAGTATCAAGTGTTTTGATCTATTCAGTATGTAGAGATAAGTAGAACATGGCGATTTGAATTAGAAGAAGCATTTTGGTTTTAATTGATGTGAAATCATGGGTCTAGGCTGACAGAAAAGAAGAGACGGAACATGAAAGAAAGATGGAAATTTCCGATCGAACAGAGGAGGCAGTTGATGTACAGCATTCAGAGCAAACTGATGCTCCAGTGATTAGAAGTGAAAGAAAGCCAAAAGTTACCTTTAAAGATGTACTTGATAAGCATTTTGTTATGCACTCAGACCAAAGTGATGATGATGATGATGATGATGATGATGAGATAGGACATGGAAGAAAGACGAAACATTCCTTTCAAGCTGAAAATGGAATTGAAGAGTCCTGTGTTTCCGGTTCAGATATGCCTTACAACACTTTTTCGGTTGTTAGCCAGATAACGGATCCTATTCGTGATACAGAAATTGAGTCTCTCACAGCAGAAGTTCAGATGCTGAAGGTAATGTTTCAAGCTGTTCTACTGTTTTATTACCTTATATCCTGAACAAAATGTATTGCGACGACCATCTTAATCAAATAGATCTGGAGGATAAATTGAAAAATTATGATACTGTTTAGGCCTTGCTGCAAGTTGAGAAACAAAGAGCTGACATTTCCGAAAGAAAATGTGCCGAAGCCCGAGATCTTGGTGAGAGAAGACGTAAAAGATTAGAAGAAACAGAGAGAAGAGTTTACCAACTACAAGACTCTTTAAACAGGTATAATTGATTCATAACTCTAACGACCATAGATTATCGATCTTCCTAAAGAGAATATTGACTGCTTACTCTGCAGTAGTTGAGTTTTCAACTCTTGTACATTTACTGATGCTAAGTCTTGTTTAGTGTATTCCAGGTTGTTATATTCAATGTCGGACCAATTCTCGCAACTAAAGTCCATCTTGAGATCTTCGTCTATGCCAACTTCAACAATGGCCTCAGCGCCAGTTGTGCGTGATGATCTTGCTGACAGCTCTGAGAACTCTGAAGCTTCATCAATTGAATCCTCCGAGTTCAGTTTTTTACCTGAACCATCTCATTCGTCAGACAGTTTTTCGGGTAATAACAAAAATCGAATGCAAGTCATTGTTCACGATTTATCAACCACAGAAGCCAAAGGTCAGTGATAGTTAAAACACTTGGTTTGTTTGTTTGTTCCTTCACCTAGAAATATAAATCTCATCGGCTTTTTTTGTTACAATAACATCTCAATCTACCTTAAGATATATACATTTTTGATGGGATCATTCATCTTCTGATCTTGTAGAACAATAATATTGCAGGAACAGAGAACTATGACAGTGATAAGGAAGGGGGCTTTGCAGATTACTTTTGATGATGAAGCCGCCGATTTGATATCTTCCACCACATAATTGTATCTTTTTACTCCATTGTTGTACCACAGGGCAATTTCTTGTTTACACTTAGTTTCCAACTTCAATTAGTGCGTCTTCAGGAGTAGATTGCGGGCGGGCAATAACTATGTAGGATCATCAAGATATATCATCAGGCTTAATATGGCTTAGTCCTCTAAACAAGACACGTTGGTGGTTACTTCAAGTTATACAAGTTGTTACTCAATTTCAAAACTAGTTTGCTTTCTGCTTGTCATCACCACTCACTCTCAGTGTAACAAACTTCATTGCAATGTACAATTGAAAAGAAAGAGTCTAAAAATACTATAGCCGAGTAATAACAAAAGCACCAGTGGTCTAGTGGTAGAATAGTACCCTGCCACGGTACAGACCCGGGTTCGATTCCCGGCTGGTGCAACTAATATTTTTCTCATTGCATTTTTTGTATATGGGACATTCATGAAACAACCAATTTACAACAAAGGCTTTTTAGATAAAATTTGTGTTATTATTACTCTCCGCGTTGCTATTTTGCACATATCCAACAAAGGCTTTTTTAGATAAAATCCATCACTGAAACTTTTTAAATGTTTTGTACACTGATGAGTATCATTCAGTACACTGATGATGCGGGACAATTTAGTATGATTGTAGGAACAATATCATCAGATCATGGATGTTCAGAATACTCCGAGTAGCTCGAGTTTAACGGGTGAGATAGTATATGACCAGAAATATACCCACGAACGATGCCACGAGTGTCAGCATTCTTCGGCTTGATTTTGTCTCAAACACCTGCAAGGATTTCATTTCAAAGAGATTAGACACGCTTTAAGATAGATATGACTAGAGATAAGAGCTTTGATTTACCGTTTTAAACCGGTCCATGGTTCCTGAGAGAATTCCCCTTGATGAATCCATATCATTGCCCTATACATAGAAAATGTTCGGTAAATGTTCTGTAACAATGGCGTTTGTGAGTAAGAAAAATAACGTATTAGGAATAGTTGAGAATTTACCATTCTGTCAAGCATGCGGTTATGAGTATCCACCTCTTCATTTATATCGCCGGATAGCTATTCAGGTACAAAGAAAACAAATCAAAAATCTGTTTCAAACCTAGTTGTGCATATAGAGTCCAAGTACACATTATAAAGTACGATGTGGAACCGAGAAAATGTGAAACTATGCCACGGTTTCCATACTACAACTATGGGCAGTATACTAGTATATAAACAAGTGACTGGTTTGTGTTTCAAATGTAAGAGAGCATGTTCCGACTAAGCTTTTCCTATTCCTAATGCTATGATTCATGCTTGATGTAATACTATGCTCGTCATTCATCAGCGCTATGCACAAGTTTGAAGTTTGAACATGATTGAAGAATCAGAGGCGGCCAAGGGGCTTACTCGTTTTAATAGAATGACTCTGTCTTGTAATCCTTCCAAAGCACGATCATTTTCGTGTTCATCGATTTCGTGAGAGTAAGAAGAAGCAGCTCTGATTCCTCCTTCTTCAATGCCATCAAAGAGAGAACTTCTACCACCACGAGGTTCCCTAAAAACAATCATCCACTCAAATCACGATTCGACAAACAAAGCTTAAACA
Source organism: Anastatica hierochuntica (assembly GCA_900406275.1). Classification (NCBI taxonomy): domain Eukaryota; kingdom Viridiplantae; phylum Streptophyta; class Magnoliopsida; order Brassicales; family Brassicaceae; genus Anastatica; species Anastatica hierochuntica. The sequence goes on from OVAN01000018.1 coordinate 28,715, forward strand.
GAGAGGTTATGCAACATTCTACAGAACACCAACAGCATCTACAAATCGCACTAGACATCGATTCAGCCATTTTCAGATCCAGATTTCGAAGTGTAGAATCGAAACTCTAAGCTAAGATGAATTGAGACTGATCTACATCTACGAGAATACAGAGCAACAGTCGTATACATACTCACTGCTTCTCCAGATGAGCCTTAATCTTCAAACTACAGAACTCATGAAAACATATTTACATCACATCAAACTCGCCAGATCTTTACGAAAAGTAGCGATTTGAATTCACAGAGCTTACCTTCTAGGATTCATCGATCAATCGAATATCGATTTCGCTTCAAGTTTCCTCAGAAGTTTCCAGATTTCACCTGGATCTACGGTTTTCGAAACGCAAATTAAAGAAGAAGACGAAAGAAAAATGGTTATGACTTGTGATTATCCTCTTAAAGCTAATCAACACTCAACAGACAGACGAAAACGTATTATCCAAAAGATTCGGGTCAAATTGAAATTTTAAGATTGTTACGGGACAAAAAGTAAATCCGTTATTAGCAAAATAGGTCCCGCGTTTTTTACTCTCTTTCACGAATCGGATTCTCTCTCTTTTTTTTTGAACCCAAACGAAAACGTATAATCTAAAAGATTCGGGTCAAATTGAAATTTTAAGATTATTACGGGGCAATAACAAATTCCGTTATTAGCAAAATAGGTCCCGCGTTTTTTTACTCTCTTTCACGAATCGGACTCTCTCCCCTTTTTGTAGAGATTTGTATACAATACGAAAAACGTATTGTCAAAAAGATTTGGGTCTAATTAAGATTTTAAAACTGTTACGGGCAAAAAATAAATTTAGTTAATAACAGAATAGGTCCCGCGTTTTTTACCTCTCTTTCACGAATCGGATTCTCTCTCTCCTCTTTGTAATACAAAAACCCTACTCGTCGTCGGCTCTATTACTCCGTCCTCCTCCTCGCGTCGGAGCTCAGATTTCAAACGCCGACGAATCTGATTCAGTGATGGAATCTAATGGATCAATTTCATCGACGGAGAACGGCGGCGTAAGTAACAACATGGAGAAGTTTCTCTGCGAGCGATTAGTGGACCAATCGCAGCCGATCTCGGAGCGATTTAGAGCTCTCTTCTCTCTTCGCAACTTGAAAGGATCAGGACCTCGCAACGCACTAATCATCGGTTTGTTTATTCTTCAGCTGTTCTCGAATCTTCTTTGTTCGTTTGAATTTCGTTTGCTCGAGATTGAAAATTTGTAGCTTAGGGAAGATATCTATCGAAAATCGAATCTGCCATTAACTTACAATCTCGTGCAGCATCTAGAGACTCATCAAATTTGTTAGCACATGAAGCTGCATTTGCATTGGGTCAAATGCAAGATCCTGAAGCAGTTCCTGCTCTTGAATCGGTTCTTAATGACATTTCTTTGCATCCGATTGTTCGTCATGAGTTGAGTATAGTTGATTTAGTATCAGTACACGGTTTTAAAATCCTTTTTCGTACCGCTGATTCGCTGTTAATACAACAGGCAGCAGAAGCTCTTGGAGCCATTGGTTTAGCGGGTAATGTCGACATTTTGAAGAAAAGTTTGATCTTGGATCCTGCTCAGGAGGTTCGTGAGACGTGTGAATTAGCTCTCAAAAGGATTGAAGAGTTGAGTAATGTTGATGCCGGGAACCAATCAGCCACGACAGAGAGATCGCCATTCATGTCTGTCGACCCAGCGGCTCCAGCCGCTGCCTTTTCTTCTGTCCAACAACTTAGGTTCTTCTGCAACTTGAAAAACTAAAAGAAAGTTAGATGATTTACCATTTTTATAACAGGCTATTGATTAATATTAGTCGGATTACAGGCAGATTCTTTTGGATGAAACAAAAGGAATGTATGAGAGATATGCTGCGCTTTTCGCTCTAAGGAATCATGGTGGAGAGGAAGCTGTTTCTGCCATAGTTGATTCTTTGAGTGCTAATAGTGCCCTTCTACGTCATGAGGTTTGTCAGGATTCCTTCAACGATGAATTTGAGTTTATCATTGTTGTCTAGTGAGAATTTACTCTTCAAAGATGTTGATGAACTTGAATGCATCATCTGTTTTTTAGATCTCTTAACTTGAATGCATCTGTTTTTTTTTATTGATGCAACTTTTCTTAGGTTGCTTATGTATTGGGTCAATTGCAAAATAAAGCTGCTTTAGCCACTCTAAGCAAAATACTGAGAGATGTGAACGAGCACCCGATGGTTAGACACGAGGCTGCAGAAGCACTTGGTTCTATTGCAGGTATCTACTGCCGTTCATCGTTTGGACTATCACAATACGAGTGTGTTTACTTACTCTTTCGATTGCTATGACTCTTTTCAGACGAGCAGAGCATTGCATTGCTACAAGAATTCTCAAGGGACCCCGAGCCCATCGTTGCACAAAGCTGTGAAGTTGCATTGAGTATGTTGGAATTTGAAAACTCCGGAAAATCGTTTGAGGTAAATCCCCTTTGATCTCAAACTCTTTATCTTCACTAATATATATGTTTAATGCCGCGGGTGAATCTTTAGCGACCTGTATCGAAACTTTTGTGCAGTTCTTTTTCACGCAAGACCCGCTTGTCGAGTAAGAATATACTTCAGGACCCTAACTATTCTTCTTGTGGGAATTTACCAACAACAGAAGAACACATAAACTTTAGCTGAAAGCAAACATGTCATTATGTACTATTATAAATTATACTTTCTCTTCATTGAGTTTAAGGTTATGGAAGTTTTGCTATTGATGAATGCTTATTGGGCATATGATATTGCAAAACCATATCCAAATGTGGTTTTATTTAGCAACATTTTGTTAAAGTAGACTAAAAAAAATTTCCTTCTATTATTAGGTTTCTGAACTGTGTAAAACTGGTTTTGGATATAATTAAGGACTTCATTATTCAATGGAAAATGTTGTATATATTGATAAACAAATGAAAATCGAAAAAAAAAAAACTAAATCTAATCGATGTGCTATAATTAAGACTACAAAACTTGATGATAGTGATGAGAAACACCATCTAAGATCATCAATGAATGTATGTATTCAATCTAAATCTATCAAATAAAAAAAACAGTGGCCGGATAATTAAGCATTTTCTTATAATTATGTCACTAATGACCAAACCTATAGCTAAATCTAAAGAATCTAATATAGGTGAGATCGTGATCTAATATATATTTATGTATAGCTCTATCTGGACACGTGATACTATATACTTGAGAAGAATAGCATGATGATTTATATGCAAACATAACATAACCAAAGTTATTATCTTCATATATTACTAAAGCATTTTATATTTATTTATGTATACATGGCATGTGTTCTTTGAGCTATGCAACATCATTAATCGAAACTAAAAACCATCAAAATGTCTTGACACATATATATAAGCTTTATATATATTCTAAATATATCGAATATTTTGATAAGAATATCAATCCATCTTAACCATTAGGAGAAGGAGATGTAGCCATAATTTGTTGACTGAATGTCTTTAAAATGATCTTGATTCAAAGTGTTTAGATGTTGTTCCAAGTTATTAGTGTAGATGGAGAATTCTTCCAAGCTTGAACTATTCTCTGTCTCATCCCCGTGGTGAACCATCCGGGAACTTCCGGTTTGGTAAACCAAATGGGTTTGATCATGATGAATATGATGATGTTCTTGATTATGATCATGATGATAAGGAGTATTCTTCATAGTGTCTCCATAGTAACTATTAGGGTTTTGATGATCAGATGATGGTGAATCAGCAAAGATCATGTTTTGTGCTGCTTGTTGCTTTAGAAACTCAAGTTGTGCTTGAAGATTCACAACCTATATATAATATATACAACCAAAAAAATTGAATAATTGAAACAAATTTTATGAAGATAGTTTTGTCAAAGAAATAAGAATAGGGTTTATAAAAGGAAATACTTGTTGTTGAAGAGCAAAGATATGAGAAACACAACCATATATTGGATCTTGAAGCCTAGCTTGAGCTTCATAAGCAATTGTAATGGCGGCTTCACATCGATCGCTAGTAGGAAGATGAGAGAGCAATTTAGAAGCATTGCTAGCTCCAAAGATCTTGTGAATGGCTGCAAAGTGTGAAGCTCCTTGTTCATGGCAAAAGTATGGAGCAAACACACATCCTTTTACACATTTCCTCCTAAGGAACTTACAAGCTCCACAAGGAGAGCCAAAGCTAGAGCTTGAGATATTCATGATGATGATGACAATTCTTGATATTAAAGATTGAATTTAATTTGGAGATTAATTTTTTTTGTTTGTTGCTAATGTAATTAGGTTTAATTTTATTTAACCTTGAGTATAGCTTTAAGGAGAGAGTTTTTATAAACAAGGCGAAGGTGGAAGATGAAAGTGGGTTACATATAATATTGCATTTGTTTAATTACATTATGTCTGCTTAATGGCCAACACTTCTAATATATATATATGTACTTATTTTTCATTCCTTTTGCATTAGTACAATTTTGTTTTGCTTGTTAAATAAATTGACATTACTTTGGATTTTTGTATGCTTAAAAAATAAGAAACTTCTTTTATTTAAAAAAAATTAAGAGAAAAAAACAGCAATACCAAAAAAATAAACAATTTGAATAAACCTAAAGAAGAACAAACAAATATTACAAAATGAGACCTTCTAACCAACTCTTCCTACAGCTTAGAAAATATTTACATACTTTGAAGGAAATATTATTGGTGATCTATTAAATTGTATAGAGTTGATTAGGAACGAAAATTTACAACGTAAAGATACGTATAATATTTCATTATAGGTTTAAAGAAAACCATCACAATATAAATATTTAATAAGACTATAGCTAGATAATGTTTATAGCTAAACAGTTTTATATTTAATAGTATCCACCAATATAAATATAGATAAATACCACCATTAATAATATATGTATATATGCATAACATGAACCAACATATCTTGTATCAAATGAATCGTATCGAAATGTGTTATACATTTTCTAGTTGATTTATTATTTTTGTTGCCAAACTGATTTATTATTTTAAGTTTACAAATACAACCATGTTTCGACTAAATCTGATTCGATTCTTTGTCAATGCATGCACACATTTAAGCATTTTTTAACTTCAACGACGACGAGAGTACCAAAAATATATAATATACATGTTAAATAATATATAGAGACAAATAATTTTAACAAAAAAAAATAGACACAAATAATATATATATGGTCTTGATACAATTACAACTGTGAAAGTTATATGTAAAGATGAGTGTCTAAAACACTTTTTAATAAAAGAAAGTAACTTAAAACATTTACATGCTAATTTCTATAGAGGAAAATAAGAAAACTTACTTAATATATAGTTATTTTTGTATATAAAATATAACAATTATATATCCATCCATCTTGTGAATGTGTTATACGTGTGTAGTGACAAGTGATGAGGACTCTTGGTGTAACGAAAGGACTTAATAATTTTGATGTTTTCGTTCGATCCTTAATAATATATGCAACTTTGTGTTATAAATTTAATATATGTAATACTACTAATGAAACAATTAGACAGAACAAAAGCCTTATTAAATCATCTTTTATTTTAATAAAGATTAGCAAATGAGATTAATTTGTCAGCATTATATTTGTAAGCAGACAGCTTTTCATGTTCTCGCGCAACATTTCCTTTCACATTTCGCTACTCTTTCTCCCTCAATTTTCTATAAATAATTTATTTTGTTTTTTTTCATTATCTTTTTCAATATAATGATCGTATTTTATCTTAGGATATACTCATAACTATTTGAAAATATTTGTCTCTAAATATTTTCATAAGCTAATTTAAAAAAATTATCGTCTAAATTAAAAATTTATAAATAATGAAAAACAACTAGAATGATAATTCTTCACCGCACAAATCTTTTTTGTTTCATCTTCTGTATTCTATCACCCAGGAATGATTTTATTTACATCACTTTTCTGTAAACATTTTTTCATTAATCTACATAAAATGCAGTTTTCGAGAATCGATTCAAAAACTTCATGGTGTATAAAATCATATACATAGACATCTTCAAATCATATGAACAAAATATTATGTATAAAGTCTAATCTGTAAAAGTTTATGGCCTATAAATTGATTACACTAATCCATCACATTTAACTAAAAGTCAATTCGCTCGCAAGTTGTTACTTTTAGCAATCACATCATATAATTAGAGGCATAAATAGGCCTTTTCTGAAAAACAAGACTTAGTTCAAAGCATCTAATTTTTCACAATAAGATAAACGATTCAAAGGCATTATTTTACTCAGCTAAAGCTGAAACATAATTCAATGGAACCATACCAAATTTGAGTTGGAAACTAAAATATGGAAGAAAATTATTTCAATAATATGGCATTATTGGAGATTAGGATTCATATTCTTTATGATCGTCGAATTTTTTAATGCTTAAACGTTTCATCGTATTATAAGAGTCTAAGATCCGTATTTTTTTTTCTTATATTTCGGTATTGTTTTGTATTGTCTTCGACACTACTAATTTTTTCTGTATTTCTCTGAAAAATAAAAAATCGGCAATAAAGTTTAACATTTGAAAAAAAAATTTATTTCAATAGTATGGCATTGTCGTAGATTAGGGTTCGTACTCTTTAAGATCGTCGGATTTCCTAATGCTTAGGCGTTCCACCGCATTTTAAGAGTATAAGATCCGTATTTATATTTTTTTGTATTTCAGTGTTGTTTATTATCTTTAATTAATCCCTTACTAATGTTTTTTGTCTGTCAAAAATAATAAATCAGTAATAAAGTTAAACATATTTACAAAAAAATTATTTCAATAATATGTAACTATTACGTATATTTTAATAGCATGATCAGTTAAGAGACAATCTCTTAATTTTTTAGTTTTTAGTTTTTTAGTTTACGTATATTTTAATAGGTTCTTAAATTTTTTAGTTAAAAACTAAAAAACCGTCTCTTAATCGACTTTAAAAACTTTAGAGATCCGCATTAATCATGCTTTAAAAAAAAAACTTTTCGCCCGTTCAAGAAAGAAAAAAGGCCAAACATATAGAGCCGCACGGGTGTACAGTTCTCTTACGGGTCCCACTTTGACCATTTATCCACGTCATGCGTTTCTCTCTTTTAACAACTCATTTTAATAATATTCACTTTATAATCATATCATTATGTGTTAACATCATCATTATTGGTCTGCGTTACATATAATAAATAATCACTGTTGCTCTTAATTATATAACTCATTACATATTTCTTATATGACTTGCTCGCCACATCTAATTTTAGAGACTAAAAATAGATACAATATTATTTTTTTGAGCAGAGAAATAAAAAAAGAAAAAAAATGTTGGCAAATGATGCTGACCTGTCTGTCTCCAACGAGGTCAACCTCGACAACGTATAACCTCACGTGGGTCCATCACACGTGTTTCGAATTTTGCTGATTTATATAAACTCTTTGGAGATTGATTGTGTAAATCCATACATATTAATAATATTATTAATGGATTGTTATATAGATATTGCACGATGGCAAAAAAAAAAATATATATATATATATATAGATATTGCACATTTTTTTTCATTTTTTAACGATATTGTATATTTTTATTGGTACTTAGTTTTTATTCTCGACAGTTTTATACCATTAGTTATGAGTATATACATATAATATACAAAAAAGTATATACATATAATATGCAGTTAAAATGTAAGAAAAAACAACTAGTGACAATATATAATATGCAATCAATATTTTACTCAGTGAACAATTATTAAACCTACATATATGTATTGGGGCATATATTTACACGTAAAAATATTTAATATTTTTCAAAATACAAGTGACAATATATAATTAACCGCAAATTTTTTTTTCACTAAGAAAAAAGGTTTAGTCTAGAAAACGCGTATAAATATGTATATTGACGAAAAACAACAATTCAAAGTCTAAACCACAATATAAGGGAATGGTCTTTAATCTAAATCAACTAAAAAAAAACTATTGATGGTCAATTTTGTTCTTTTGTGTGAAAATTACGTGTGTAACCAAGCGGTTGTGGTTTAGTGGTAAAAAGGTTTGAAGAAATGTGTAAATTCATCTATCCCGAATTCGATTTCCCTTGGAAACATTCTCACATCTCATATGGTCAGTCAAAGATGGTGTCACGTTTTAGACCCATTAGAAAAACGGGCAGTGAACTAGTCGACGGCTACACTCCTAGAGAGAATTAAACCTCCCAGTTATCTAAAATTCGTACTATAGTAATATAGTCTTTAGCTATGAGCAAATAGAAGAGGGTCTTTAGTCTAGTGGCAAAGCGCCTCTTCATCAAGTCTGAAGTCGTGGTTTCGAACCCCGACACACTTGCGTTGTGACTCTTGTGGCAATAATCATATCTTTACAAAGATACTAATCTTTCATGCTACTTAGTTCTCTTAACCAAAAGTTTAGACTTTTTTTACAAAATGTGGAGCTTCCAATTTTGATAGAAGTCTCTTCTCCTCTACCTTCCTATGTTAAAAGGACCTTGACTTTCAAACAAACACAATCATGCAACATACATAACAGAACCTAAATCAATCAGACAACATCATCCAACTTTAGAGGAGAAGCTCTAGTGGCCAACAGCTTTGCTTTCTCTTTCTCTAAAAGAGCTTCTATGTCTGAACACTTCTGCTTAGAGTCCTTAAGCTGAACTTCTAAGTCAGAGCACTTCTGCTTAAACTCTTCAAGTTCTTTCTCTAACTGTTGCATCCGAATCTCACCGTTCTGCTCTTCCTTCTTCCTTTCTTTAACTTCCTTCAGTTTCTGCTCCAACCAATCTACCTTAAAGCCGGAGTCTTTAACGTATGTTAGTGCACTATCTGCTCCTATCAGATCATCATAGCAAAGTTGTGACTGGCACAGTGTCTGGATTAGGTTGATTAGCGTATTCATGCATGCTGTCTTCAGATGTTGGTTCTTTAATCGGAGTTCTAGTGCCATGTCGGGGTGTCTTTCGAATATAAGTTTCAGAGATTCAACCTGCAATTGAGAAGGTATGAAATAAAAGCAAGAAACTCATATGCAAAGAGTAAATTTGTAAGATCATTTGTTCTACTACTTCTTGACTCAAAATCAACCGAAACGAAAGCAAATAATAAACTCTCAGGAGTTTGCATCTTTGTTAAAGATTTTTACCTGTGAGGGAAGAACATGAAACCCATTGACATCAACGCATTCATTTACCGAGGAAGTTTCCTTGTGCAAACCTGTGGAACTCTCACCGTTCTCTGGCTTTATCTTTTTCAGAGGATGTTGAGTTGCCTCTTCAGATTCCTTTGATACAACATCTAATTCTCCAATAAACTCAAGAACCTCTATCTCGACCACGACTTTGGATTCTCCGTTCAACAGAAACCCATTATCTTTAGCAAGTTTAATCGGGAAATAGGCCATGCTTTCCCTCTGATGAAACCAACGCTCTTCTGCTTCTGTGAAATAACAAAACAAAGTAATAGCACAACACACAGGTAAGATCTTGTAGCAGTAGAAGCACATTCGGAAAAACAGATAAAAAAGCATATGACGCAGACAAAGAACTACCTCCTACTTGGCAGAGTTTCCCCGACAGTTGATTTAGAACAAATAGGCAATACTTTGCGTGTCTTCTCCATTGACAAGGCAAAGAAGTAGCAATGCACAGAAACAGAGACAAATGTTGAGCCTTACCTTTTCCTACGGGATGGGCCATAAGACGCCTGCAAGCACAAAAAAACCAGCAGCAACCAACCAATGGATGCGTCACAGGACGAGAAGAGAACCATTAGAATAAAAGAAGAAGAAAAGTGCCCTTACCATGTGCAGCCATCGATCACGAATATATCAGAATAGATATACTCATTCGGCAGAGAGGGGACAAGCTTAATCACCCAAGTGAACTTCTTATCAGCTTCATTCCCCACCTGCAGTTGAAAAGGGATGAAGTAAGAAACTCATATGTAAAGAGTAAGATCCCTCCCTCTGCATTTAGATGTGTCTAACTCCAAAACAGAAAAAAACTATTCTTTGACTCAAAATCTACCGGAAAAAAGCAAATAACAGACTCTCAGGAGTTTGCATCTTTGTTAAAGATCTGTACCTGTGAGGGAAGAGCATGAAACCCATTGACATCATTCATTTACCGAGGAAGTCTCCTTGTGCAAACCTGTGGAACTCGAACCATTCTCTCGCTTTATCTTTTTCAGAGGATGTTTGGTTACCTCATCAGATTCTTCAAGAACCTCTATCTCGATGACGACTTTAGCTTCTCCATTCACAAGAAACCCATTATCTTTATAATTAAGAGTAATTGGGAAACCGACTCTGTGCCCCATCTGAAGAAACCAACACACTTGTTCTGTAAAATTACGAATACAAACATGAGCAAAGCCTACGATCATATAGCTATGTCCGATCACTTCTCAGGAAAACTCTACTGGGGAATCGAACAAGTGTTGCACAATTACACATAAATAGAAACTCGTTGGAAGCAGAAACACAATCCAAAAGCAGATAAAGGCAGATAGATACAATACCTTCCACTTTGGAAAACTTCTCCTCAAGTTGATTTACAATAGTTAGGCGACATCTTGTTTGTCTTCTCCATCCACAAGGTAAAGAACTAGTAGAGTTCAGAAACAGAAACAAACATCTATCGAAAACTTTTCCCTCGGGACAAGCCATAAGACGCCTTGCAAGCCAAAAAACAAAACAACAGTCACCACCCAATCATGTGCAGGACAAAGAAAGTGTCTTTACCATGTGCAGCCATCGATCAAGAATTCATCAGAACGGATAAACTGATATGGTAGAATGGGGAAATGCTTAATCACCCAAGTGAACTTCTTATAAACTTCATTCTCCATTTTCAAGAAGAAGATGAAACCCTAGAACTCCACTGGGAGTGAGAGTGGCATTTGACAGTGAGTGACACAGCTTCTCTATATGGGTTTGACTTCATCTTTTGGACTTCGACCCAATTTGCCATTTCGGCCCATTCTCTGGTTTTGCCGCCGGAGTTATTCGACGGAACCCTAATCTTGTCGGTGGTTCTCGCAGGCTCTGTTTTGCTGAAAGAATTAGGCTTTAGGTACAATCTGTTTATACAAAGATGCTTACTTTTTCATTCTACCAAGTCTTCTTAATCAAAAGATCAGTTCTTTACACAAAATGTGGAAGTTCTAATTCCAAACTCAAGTCTACTTCTCCACCTCTAGCTACCTATGTTAAGTTTAAGGACTTGACTTTCAAAACGTAGACAGCAAGCAAACAATACTCGAACATACCTAAAGGAACCTAAGTTATATCAGACAATATCATCCAGCTTTAGAGGAGAAGCTCTGGTTGCTAACAGTTTTGCCTTCTCTTTCTCTAAAAGAGCTTCTATGTCCGAACACTTCTGCTTAGATTCCTTAAGCTGAGATTCTAAGTCTGAGCACTTATGCTTAAACTCCTTAAGTTCTTTCTCTAATTGTTGCATCAGAATCTCACCGTTCTGCTCTTCCTTTTTCTTTTCCTTAACTTCCTTCAGTTTCTTCTCCAACCAATCTACCTTAAAGCCGGAGTCTTTAACGTATGTTAGTGCACTATCTGCTCCTATCAGATCATCATAGCAAAGCTGTGACTGGCACAGTGTCTCGATTAGGTTGAGAAGCGCATTCATGCATGCTGTCTTCAGATGTTGGTTCTTTGTTCGCAGCTCCATTGCAATGCTTGGATGTCTTTTGAAGATAAGTTTCACAGATTCCACCTGTAAAGAGAAGATTTGTAGAGTTACATTCTCTCTGCATTTAGATATGCTTTACTGATAAATCCAAAAAATAGAAGAAAAACTACTTCTTGACTCAGAATCAACCAAACAAAAAGCAATATGATGAAAAGTGAAGTCCCAAAAGTTGAGATTTCTAAAGAGTTTTGATCATACCTGAGAAGGAAGAACTTGAAACCCATTTACATCAATAGTTTCCTTTACTGATGAAGATTCATGAAACAAACCTGAGGAACTCACACCATCCTCTAGCTTTACCTTTTTCAGAGGCTTTTGAGTTATTACCTCTTCTTCACCTTCCTTTGATACAATATCTAATTTTCCAATGACTTCAACAACATTTATCTCGATGACGACTTTGGCTTCTCCATTCACTAGAAACCCATTATCTTTAGCATGCAGTTTAATTGGGAAACGGATCATGCGAGCCTTCTGATGAAACCAACACATTTGTTCTGTAAAAATAAGGAATTGCAGAATCACACAGCAGCAGCAGAATCATATTCAACAATGGTTTAAAACAAAAAGCATACCTCCCACTAAGGAGAGTTTCTCCTCAAGTTGATTCACAATGGTTAGGCTACACTTTGTGAGTCTTCTCCATCCACAAGGCAAAGAACCAGTAGCGTTCAGAAACAAACACACACATTTAGCCTTAACTTTTCCCTCTGGACAGGCCATAAGACTCCTGCAAGCAAACAGCAGTAACCAATGGATGCTTCACATTAAACCTAAAATTGAACAAAGAAAGGGTCTTTACCATGTGCAGCCATCGATCACGAATTCTTCAGAACGGATGAACTGATATGGCAGAGAGGGGAAGTCTTTAATCACCCATGTGAACTTCTTGTTATCAGCTTCATCCTCCATTTGGAGATGAAAACGAGAGTGAGAGTGAGAGTGAGAGATGAGAAGACACACCTGAAGCTTCCTTCACTTTTTTTTACTTTGGCCCAGTTTCTCAGTTCAGCCCATCTCGTATCCTCTGCTTTTGTTTTGTTCTTGCTGAAAGATTTAGTCTTTTAGCTACTGAACAAATCTCATTTTTGAGAATGAAAGTTTCGATTTTTATGATTTTGAGGTTCCTAGATGCTCTGACCTTGAAACATAGTGCATATCTAAGAAAATACATTCCGACATAGGTCTATCTAGTGGAAGCTAAATTTGAAACCAAGAGACCAAAGACATAGCTCTATCTAGTGGAAGCTAAATTTGAAACCAAGAGAGACCAAAGCGAACAGAAGAACACACCAAGTAGAACCTTAGACCGCAACAATCTGTTTACAAAGATACTTGCTTTTTTATTCTACCAAGTCTTCTCAATCGAAAAGATTAGTTCTTTACACAAAATGTGGAAGTTCTAATTCCAACTCAAGTCTACTTCTCCTCCTCTAGCTACCTATGTTAAGCTTAAGGACTTGACTTTCAAAACGTAGACAGCAACCAAACAAACAATACTAGAACATACCTAGTGGAACTCAAGTCTATCAGATAATATCATCCAGTTTTAGAGGAGAAGCTTTGGTTGTCAACAGCTTTGCCTTCTCTTTCTCCAGGAGAGCTTTTATGCCTGAGCACTTCTGTTTGGAGTTCTTCAGTTTTTCATTCTCTTTCGCCAGCTGAGTTTCTGTGTCTTAAGTTTCAATTTTTGGAAAGATAGGAGGACGATATATGCCCTTCCGGCAATAATCTGTTTACAGAGATACTAACTTTTCATGCTACTGAGTTCTCTTAACCAAAAGATTAGTTCTTTACAAAATGTGGAGCTTCCAATTTTGACATAAGTCTCCTCTCCTCCTCTACCTTCCTATGTTAAAGGACCTTGGCTTGCAAAAGGAAGACAACGAACAAACAATGATAGAACATACCTAAGTAGAATCTAAGTCAATCAGACAATATCATCCAACTTTAGAGGAGAAGCTCTTGTGGCCAACAGTTTTGCCTTCTCTTTCTCTAAAAGAGCTTCTATTTCTGAACACTTCTGCTTAGAGTTCTTAAGCTGAGCTTCTAAGTCAGAGCATTTATGCTTAAACTCCTTAAGTTCTTTCTCTAACTGTTGCAGCCGAATCTCACCGTTCTGCTCTTCCTTCTTCCTTTCCTTAACTTCCTTCAGCTTCTTCTCCAACCAATCTACCTTAAAGCCGGAACCTTTAACGTATGTCAGTGCACTGTTTGCTCCCACTAGATCATCATACGAAAGGTGTAACTGACACATCGTCCGGATTAGGTTGAGGAGCACATTCATACATGCTGTCTTCAGATGTTGGTTCTTTGATCGCAGCTTTATTGCAATGTCGGGGTGTCTTTCAAATATAAGTTTCACAGATTACACCTACAGTTGAAGAAAGGATGAATTTAAAAGTAAGAAACTCATATGTAATACATATCAAGATACCGAAAGGTACAATTTTTAAGATCATTGTTTTACATTCTCCCTCTATTCAGAGATGTTCTACTGATAATTTGAAAACAGGCAAATGATACTAAAATTCCGAAAAAGTTTGCATCTTTATTTAAAGATCATACCTGTGAGGGAAGAACGTGAAAGCCACTGACATCAATGCATTCATTTACCGACAAAGTTTCCTTATCCAAAACTGTGGAAATGGAACAATTCTCTCGCCTTATCTTTTTCAAAGGTTGGTTTACCTCTTCAGATTCATTTGATGTATCTTATTCTCCAATAGCTTCAAGAACATCTATCTCGATGACGACTTTGGCTACTCCATTCACCAGAAACCCATTCTCTTTAGCATGAAGTTTAATTGGGAAACCAACAACTCGAGCCTTGTGATGAAACCAATGCTCTTCTGCTTCTGTGATGAAATAACCAACAAAGTATTGCACAACACATAGATAACTAGGAGTTCTTGTAGCAGCAGAAACACATTCAATATAAAAGCATACCTCCCACTAGAGAGAGTTTCTCATGAAGTTGATTTACAATAGTGAGACGATACTTAGTGCGTCTTCTCCATTCAAAAGGCAAATAACTAGTAGCGTTCAAGAACAGAGACAAACAATTAGCCGTAACTTTTCCTTTAGGACATGCCATAAGACGCCTGCAAGACAATGGATGTGTCACATTAAAACCTAAACTTGACGAGAAGAGAACCATTACAATAACTAAAACAGTGTACTAACCATGTGCAGCCATCGATCTCGAATTCATCAGAATTGATAAACTCATATTGCAGAGAAGGGAAACTCTTAATCACCCAAGTAAACTTCTTCTTACGAGCCTCATCCCCCATTAAAGATGAAGACGAGAAGACAAAGAGACGAGAACTAAAGTGAGTGTGAGAGTGAAAGTGAGAGACAAGAAGACGAGAGGACACACCTAAGATGGTTCCTTCACTTTTTGACTTGGGCCCAGTTTACCATTTCAGCCCATCTCGCCATCTTCATAATCCTCTGCTTTTTTCTTGCTGAAAGGTTTAGTCTTTAGCTACGAGCCTACGAACAAATCTCTGTTTGAGAATGAAAGTATCGATTTTATGAGTTTTTTGGAGAGGAAGATGATATATGACGATGGAAATTTGATTTCCCTGTTGATGTGAGAGCTGAAATGATGACCTTGAAACAGAGTGCTCTATTGAAACAGAGTGCATATAACTCTAACAAGTTATAAGGTTGATGATAGCTTCATACTGAAACTTGAAAGCTTTATACACTTGCTAACTATTTTTGTCTGATGTTATCGGTTTACATAGATCTGGACGAGGCATTGCAACTACGTTAGATTTGAAACCAAAACGACCGAAACGAACAGAACACACCAAGGTTGTCAGGAAAAATCATCCAATGTTAGAGAAGCTTTGGCGGCTAATGCTTTCGCCTTCTCTATCTCCAACAGAGCTTCCATGTCTAACAACTCTTGCGCTTAAAGTCTTCCACTTTCTCCTCTAATTCTTGAATCCGAGTTGCACTAGTCTGCTCTTCCTTCTTCCTTTCCTTTACTACCTCTAGCTTCTTCTCTAACCAATCCACCTTAAAGCCTGCATCTTTCACGCGTGCTAACGAATTGTCTGCTTCTAATAAATCTTCATCGGAGAGCTCTAGAGGTGACTGGCACAGTGTCTCGATTAGGCTGAGGAGGACGTTCATACATGCTGTCCTCAGATGTTGGTTCTTCGCATAGAATCCTAATGCAATGTCTGAGTATTTTTGAAAAATACGGCTTGTGAGATTCACCTGCAATGTAAACGATACACAAAGTAAAAACATATCCCACAAACAAAAGCAAAATGATAACGTCTCATGAAGTTGAGATTTCTACAAAAGTCTGCATCTTCCTTAACTTCTTACCTGTGAAGGAAGAACTCGAAATCCATGGACTTCCACAGTTTCCTCCCTCATTTGTTGAGTTTTGTCAAGTAAATCATTAGAGTTTCCACCATCATCATCATTTAACCTAGGCTTTTTCACAGAACAGCTAGCCTCTTCCGATTCCTCGTCCGATTCTTCGTCAGATTTCTCTACAGATTCTTCGTCAGATTCCACACCAGATTCATCTGATACATCTAGTTTACCAACACTATCGAAAAGATACGCCTTGACTACAATCTTGACCTCTCCATTCACCAGAAACCCTCCATCTTTTTGATGAAGTTTGGCATGGGGAATCATGTCCAGAAAACCCAAAACGGGAGTCTTGTGATCAAACCAGTCATATCTTTCTGCAATTTCACGAAAACATACAAACTCGTATAGTCAAAAACAAGAATCAAACAACAGAGAAATAGAATCATAAGAACAAAAGTCTCAAACTTTATTTTGTTAACCTTACTAAAAAATCAGATTACCATTTCAATTTCAAAGAAGAAGAGTTGAATAAGCAAAGATCAAAAACTTACATAGTTTAAGCTGTCGATAAACTACGAGACGCCTGTAAATGAAAACTAGGGTTTAGATCGGAAAACGTCGCCGGAGAAAGAGGGAGAGAAGGAGCAGGAAGTTAGAGATTACCTGAGAATGTGGCTGACGGAAAACTTGACGGATGTCGAGAAGACGCTTAGCGGCGAGCCTAGCCAGCATTTTTGAGAACTTGGAGAAAACGAGAGAGAAGCTTTTTGATCTGAAGAAGAAGAAGAATCAGAGAAACTAACGATAGTCTGCAGAAACTTTGGGTCTTGTAATGGGCTTTAAATCAAAAGAAAAAGTGAGTCGGGTCCGGGTCGGGTCGGGTTTTAGGACCCACGTGGCAGTGATGATTGAGTGAGAATCAAAGTCATGGCTTGGTCTGAATTGTTATGGGCCTATGTAGTTACTTCTTATTAACCGATTGGGCTGACTCGAAATCTGTATCATTTTTGGGTTTAATTTGAGTGGGTTAAAATGTTGGTTTGGCCCAGATTATTTTAAAAAGCCCATACGAAATTTTGATTTTTGGGCTTTAAAAAACACGGTTTGAACTCGGTTTAGACGCGGTTTGCACGCAAATCGAGGTCGATTTAAGTCGGTTATCATGGTATAACGGAGCCCGTTTCCCGTTCAAACGGGGCCCGTTTGCGTTGAACCGTGTCCGTTCTGCGTACGACACGTGTTCGATTTTTTTTTTTTAAACAAAAGAAAAAAGTAATTTTTTTTCCCAGCAAAGCTCGACTCTTTGTTCCTCCGCCGCCTCCGCCGCACAAACGGGACACGATCCTTCTTCCGTTTATCGGTTACTTCGATCGGATCGTATTCGTTTCAAATATCGAATCAGTGATCGATTTCATCGGTCAGTATGCTAATGATTTTTGAATTGATGGGAAAATTGATTGGTATATGGAATCTAGATTCAGCTGTATTGAATTTGACAAGTAGAGAACTAGGATTGAAATCTCACAAACGAGAATCATCGAGCTTGTGTTAGGTAGAAGTTTTGATTGATTTGATATAAAGTCTCTTTGTATTCGAAGTTAATTGAAAATCTACCAGATATAGTTGCTGCAATTTGGTCAGAGGATAGCAAGGCACAACTAGAGGCAACAAGTCTCTTGCGGAAACTGCTTTCGACTGGTCTGTGAGTCATTAGTATACGAACAATGAGCCTTTCGGTTAGTGTTTTTGTCGGTTCTAACTTTGTTTTATGTAGAACGAAATCCTCCTATCAATGATGTTGTACAAACTGGTGTTGTTCCTCGCGTTGTGAGAGGAACTTGCACTTGGTTTTCATTCCCGATGATTGTTCTGTAGTTTCGAGTTTGATATGTTTGTTAACTTGCATTTGCTGTCTATATTTTCCTTTTTTAGTTTGAGCTCACGAATATTGCCTCAGGGACATCAGAGAATACAAATGTCATCATTGAAAGTGGTGCTGTCCCGATATTTCATCCAACTTCTCAGCTCAGCTAGTGAGGATGTTAGAGAACAGGTATGCATTCAAATATTCACTGTCATCATTGTTGTCAAAAGGAACTCTTTAGAGCTCAGGAACTTAAGTTCAGTGAGTTTTATACCATTCTAAGTTCTGCTTCTTCCGGAATATAGGCTGTCTGGGCATTGGGAAATATTGCTGGAGACTCACCAAAATGCCGTGATCTTGTCCTAAGTTGTGGTGGCATGATGCCTCTTCTGTCTCAGTTCAACGAGCATACAAAGCTCTCAATGCTGAGGAATGCTACGTGGACATTATCAAACTTCTGCAGAGGGAAGCCGCAGCCTTCATTTGAACAGGTTTTTAACCACCAACCAGAGTATATTATAACATGTTTCTGACCAAGCAAGCTTTGCCAATTCTTGAGCGCCTTGTGCAATCAACAGATGAAGAAGTTCTCACAGATGCATGATGGGCTCTGTCATACCTCTCGGATAGCACAAATGAAAAAATACAAGCTGTTATTGCTGCAGGTGTTATCCCTCGCCTCATCAAGCTCTTAGCGTAAGTATCTGACTGTGATTTTAGTTTTGATGAATAGCAATAATGGTATGGCATGATTATGTTATCTGAATGCTTCCATTTCCTCTTCTCAGCCATTCGTCGCCTTCAGTACTGATTCCTGCTCTTCGTACCATCGTTGTAACCGGCGATGATCTACAGACTCAGGTCCTTATATACATTTACTTTGAGTAGTTAGGAAAAATTGTCTCTTAACTTATTCTCCTAACAGACAGTTCTCGACAATCAAGTGCTCCCTTGTCTTCTAAACCTTTTAACAAACACTTACAAGAAGAGTATCAAGAAGGAAGCTTGCTGGACTATCTCAAACATCACAGCTGGGAATCCAAATCAGATACAAGTGAGTTCTATTTATATAGTGCATTCAACAACAAAGCCAAAAATCGAAATTTCGCCCGTCTGATTTTACTTTAACATGAAATGTGCAGGCAGTGATTGATGCAGGTATAATTCAGTCTCTTGTTTCGGTGCTTCATAGCGCAGAATTTGAAGTAAAGAAAGAAGTTGCTTGGGGAATCTCAAATGCTATTTCGGGTGGCACTCGTGATCAAATCATACTAAAACCAAAACGTAAAGGTCATATCTAAAACATGTCCTTTTTATTTTGTTCCTTCTCAGGTTTATAGTGAGCCAAGGCTGTATCAAACCGATATGCGATCTTCTTACCTGTCCAGATCCGAGAATCATAACTGTTTTGCTTAGAAGCGTTAGAGAACATTCTCGTGGTTGGTGAATCAGAGAAGAACTTGGGTCACGATAACCTCTATGCTTCAATGATAGATGCAGCAGAAGGACTTGAGAAGATTGAGAATCTTCAGAGTCCTCGAAACCTTTTGGACTGAAGAAGAAGAAAACGATGAAAACCACACGCTCCGCAATCAGGTTTCCAGTTCGGAAGCCCTATTGTTCCTCCTGGTCAATTCAACTTTGTTTGAAGGTATGAAAAAGCTGAGTTTTGAGTTATAGTTGCTTGTACTTTAAGTTATACTGTTCAAAACTATTGGTTTGTGGTTATGGTTAACCATTTTTTTATTCCAAATTATAGAAAAAACAGAGGAATCAAATATGATTAGTAGATTAAGCCTACAAAATAGGAGAGATTAGTGGAAATTTAGAGGTTATAATCATATGGTCTTAGTTTCTTTCTCTCTACGAGAAACAATTTTACGCAATTCTTATCCTTATTCGTTTTTGGTTTTAAATTTTTTTTTTTCAAGTTATTCTCATATCAATTTTTATAAAATATTAATCCTTAAACCTTGAAAGAAATCTTATAATAATGTTTTATTGTTACTTAAAACATTATAATATAGTAAATATATGAAATCAAGTGTTATTGTTTGCCTAGGGCTCTGTTTTCTTTAGTGCTTCTTCATAACTATTGACTTTCTCATGTCAAACAACATCCTCGAAACCAAGTCGAGTACTGTCAGAAACAGCTTCGTTCTCTTCACTCTTCAGCTGAGTTTCAAGAGCCCACAAAACCCTTCTCTGTTCCTGAATCATTCCATCGAGTTCTCTCATTCGAGCACCGCGAGCTTCCATTTTCTTCTTCCTCACGTAAACTTCCTCAAGCTTCTTCTTCAACCAATCCAACTTGAAACCTACCTCTACTAGCTCCATAAGCGTGTTCTCTGCATCTCTTAGCTCCTCCTCTGTGATCTCTTGAGGAGCTAAGCAAGCGATGTCGATGAGATCGAGGAGATTGTTCAAGTAAGCATTCTTCACCACTTGGTTCTTTGGATGCAAACTCGATGCGGTTTCTGGATGTTTTTCAAAGATTCTCCTCACACAATCCACCTGAAAACAACAAGATTAATGTAATAACAACAACAAGAGATCAGAGTTTCATGAAGTATAGTTTTGGTTTTACCTCTGTATAGAAAACTCGAAAGCCATTGATCTCCACTGTTCCATCACCATTCCACATTGATAAGATCGAAGCTAAACACTTTACAGATTTGCAGAGATAGTTTTTTGTGTGTTTGATGAGTTTCTTCATGTAACTGAAATATATAAATGAAGATGATGCATGAATCTTGAATAAGCGTGAGCTATAATACTAAGTCATAATCAATAACATATGAATATTAATGGCGTTACATTTCAAGCTACTCTGTTCAGACAATCAAAGACTTTACTTTTCCATCAAGAAACTGCATTTAAAGAAACCCTAAAGAGTAACAAACTATGAAACATCTAAAGGAGATGACTCTTATTAACTAAGAGAAACAGAGCAAAACTACACAAGTCATCAAACAACATCTTTGAAAAAGAGATCATGAGTTGTGGCCTCCAAGATCTCTGCCTTCTCTTTATCAATCTGAGTTTTTAGGTCTTTTCCCTTCTTCTCCAAGTCATGTAGTTGTTGCTCCATCTCATACACCAAGGCACATTTCTTCTTGATTTCTTTTACTTCATCAAGTTTCTTCTCCAACCAATCCAACTTAAAACCTACATTTGTCAAGTAAGCAAGAGTAGCTTCAGCATCGCATAGATCATCCACGGAAAGGTCTTGAGGCGATTTGAATAGCATCTTGATTAAGCTCATGAGGACATTCATGTATGATGTTCTTAAATCTTGGTTATTCGTTCGGCATTCTAATGCAATCTCTGGATTTCTTTCAAAGATACGCCTCGCGAAATCCACCTGTGAACCTCATAAGTGAATAAAAAACTTCTCTTCACCTTGAAGCTTCAATCAAAAGTTTGAATCTTTCTTTACCTGTGAAGGAAGCACTTGAAACCCATTAACATCAACCCACAAATCTATTGGAGTTTCTTTGTTCAAATCACTAGACAACACACAATCATCATCATCGCGCTTTATCCTTTTCAGAGGAATGATTGCTTCTTCCTCCTCTGATACATCTAGTTTGCCAATAACTTCAATAACCTCAACCGCGGCAACAATCTTGACTTCTCCATTCACTAGAAAGCCCCCATTTTTAGCCATTAGCTTCCCAAGAGGAACCATACATGTAAAACCAAGAGCGGTTTCCTTCTTATCAAACCAATGTTGTCCAACTGCAATAGACTCTCACAAAACACAAAACTTTTAAGTTCAAAACAAGAAGGCAACAATACTCAATAAGAGTAAGGCAGAGCAAGAAAGCAATCACATTTCACTATAGAGAGTTTCTCGGTTAATTGATTCACCACGGTGAAGGAAAATTCAACCGGCCGTCTCCAACCATAAGGCAAGGATTCAAAATCAGATACTCTTAGATACAAAGACAACCAGTTATGATCATTACTTCCTCTAGGATTAGCCAAAAGTTGCCTGCAAGATATTATCAAACAAAACTATATATGAATCTCTCTTTTAAAACATCAGAGAGATAAACAAAACTTTGTCTTCTTAATTACCATTTGCATCCACCAATCTCGAACTGATCAGAACAGAGGAACTTCGATTGCAAATAAGGGAAATTCTTAATCATCCAAGTGAACTTGTTATCAACTCGATTCTCCATTGAAGATAAAGCCCTAGAACATAGAAGGCACTCCAAGTCTCTACAAAAGTTCGATCTTTAATATCAACTTCAACAAGTTACCTTACTCGAACATAACGAGCAAGGAGATCAAAGACTTGAAAGATCATCAATGTAAAGGGTTCATGACTTACCACTCAAGAGAGAATTTTAAAGGGTTTGGTTCTGGTTAAGATCAGTACGCACGAGAACTAAGAACAGTTTCAAGGAGCTCTTAGGGTTTTTCTGGAATCTCTCTATGCACGGCTCCTTCTAAAGAAAACAGAGTCTCTGATATGAAAACTGCTGCTCTGTATATCCGAACATGTTATAGTTGGTTTGTTTTGGTTTGGCAAATTAATTGTTTGGTATATAATCCAATTTTATCCGGTTAAGCGAGTCATTGTTTACATAATTATTATTTTTTTTAAAAGTTTGATCGAAAATATTAGTGGCTTCATTTTTTCTGCTACGATTTATGCAATTTTTATAAAATATCACTTTTAAAAATTTTTTGTTCAAAAAATACCACAAAACTGAAACTGAATTTTAAATCTTCAAAATTAAACCCACTAAATCCTGAACCATAAAATCTAAACAATAAAATTGGTGATTTTTTTTGAAAAAAAACTATATAATGAGATAGTTTTGTAAATAAAATTTACTAATGCGGGTCTTTTAGGTGAGGTTCTTAGGTCGGTTAAGGGACGATCTCTTAGTTTTTAACTAAAAAAACTAAGAACAGTCTCTTAAATAAAATTTAAGAGACTGTTCTTAGTTTTTTTAGTTAAAAACTAAGAGACCGTTTCTTAACCGATCCTAATAGATATTTAAGAAACTTTTGGCATGGGTTTCTTAGATTTAAGAAACCCAACCAAATAAAATATTAGTTTTTTTTTTTAAGAGACCATCTCCCATTCAAAGGATAATGATGCTCTAAGAACCCCATCCTAAGAGATCCGCATTAATCATGGTCTAAAAATCGTCTTGAGACTTGATCCACACGTAACCACTTTCTCTTTAAAGAAGACAAACTTTATTTAGGAACAGAACAAAACAAAAAGAAGAAGAAACACATGAACTCTCAGCTTTAGCTTCAAACAACATCATTGAAATCAAACGGAGTTTCAGCAACCAAAACAGCAGCTTTCTGTTTCTTAAGATCAGATTCTAAATCCGACAAGCTTAGCTTTCGCTTCTTGACTTGTTCCTCAAGCTCTTTGATCCTTGCCCTAAGGGCTCGTTTCTTCTCCTTCATCAAGAAAGCTTCATCTACTTTCTTACGCAACCAATGTAACTTCAAGCCAGCTTTTGTAAGATCCAAAACAGTGTCCTCTGCTTTGTTTAGATCGTCTATTGTAAGCTCCTTAGGCGATTGACATAGTGTCATGATTAGGTTAAGAAGAACACCCATGTAAGCGTTTTTGAGTTGTTGATTCTTTAAACTGAAATCTAAAGCAACTTCTGGATGTTTCTCAAAGATTGACTTCACTTGGTTTACCTGTGATACAAGAAAGCTCTCTACTCTCAATCTGAAACAAGAGTTGTGTTTTGTATTAATGGCTTTAAGTTATTTACCTGCGAACCAAGAACTTGAAACCCATTGACTTCAACAATTTCATCAACTTCTTCTGCTGAATCTGACCATTCTTCAGATGAAGATGAATAGTTCTGTTCATCATCACTAGATTCACTACTCTCTGTTCTCTTTACCATTGATATACAATAGAATCTTTCACTTTCAAGATTGTAGATAGATAGCTTTAAGTGTTGATGAAAGACCAAAGAGGATATTTATATTTGCAAAGATAAGAGAAAGATAATAAGAAAATGCATGCATTGTTACTTGATAATAACTTGTCATAATCGAAAATTAATAAATGGTAAAACATAACCGTTGATGGACATTAATAGTATCCATTTAATCAAACCATTTTTTTTTTAATACGGGTGGATCGACAAGGTCCGATCTATAGCAAAATCCTACGATGTGGGGCATCGCGACTTAGTGGAGTCGAACTTCAGACGCCTGAGTACTCAGCACCAAAGCTTTTGCTACTGGACCAAATGAGTCTCGGCTATCAAGCCACTTAATTGCCGTATACAACACTCAAAAGACATTACTTTTAAAGCAAGAAATATGCAGCAAATGAAATCATCTCTTCATAGTCCATACATGTTAAAAAACATGGAACTAACATTAATCCGGATTTGTGGAGCTATAAACTTTTACAAAATTGGGGTCGGATTCTTTGTGTATAATCTTTTTTCCGGTTCGGGAACTAGTCGATTTACATATTAACTTTAAAAAATTTTGGGAGCTGAAACGAACGTTTCATCTTGACATATTTTGGAGACCAATGTTTTATTTGACATGTTTCATCTGACACGTTTCAGAGCCGTCATCATCGATGAGTGTCAAGAAAAGGGTAAATCTCATACCTAAAGTTACAACTTCCACTCACAACTCTTCCTCCTTCTTTACCATCACAACAATTAGGAAGCTCTCCAATAATCTTATCCAAACACTTTTTACAATCCGTGGTCCATAAGTCTCGTGTGCACTGCACCATTCCGTATAGCTTCACCTTCCCACTGAGCTTCATATCTCCTGCCGCGTACGACCATTGTGCTATTGAAGTCTCCGAACCACTACGAGTGGCTTCCTTTGTCAACTTGGTGAGAAGAGCCTTTGTCTTTGCGTTGAACGACGCCGGATCACTCACTTTCTTCGTGTTGTAAATGTAAAACTTGTTCTTGAGATCAATCTTATCCGCGAAATTGGTCGGAGAAATCTTGAGAAGACATCGGTCAAACCATATTATTGCCCCCTTGTTCATCGGACATCTTCTACGTATCTTTCATACATCATACATGCAAAGTTACCACAATAAAAAAAACAAATTAATATTGCACGGACTAGTTTACGTATAATATAGAATTTTTTTTATACACAAGTTAAATGACTATCGATATAATTGGGAGGGATTTGTATTAAAATCTGAAATCTCTTACTATTCAAACAAAAATTTTAGAAAGTCTTTTTAAATATCTATCCATATGATTTGGAGAGTTTTGTATTAAAATCGAAAATCTTTTATTATCTAAACAAAAATTTTAGAAAGTTTTTCAAAATTCCTTTAACAAAAAAAAAAAAAATTTCAAAATTCAGTGTTATTGGAGTACGGATTTTATCATCAAATTCACTGTTACTGGAAAAATTTAACTGGTCGATTTTGAGTGATTTTAAAGTGTTTTTAGTGGAGTTTATTTGTTGAAAATACAAAGATTCAAATCAAATGGTTTTATGTGGGATGA
Source organism: Anastatica hierochuntica (assembly GCA_900406275.1). Classification (NCBI taxonomy): domain Eukaryota; kingdom Viridiplantae; phylum Streptophyta; class Magnoliopsida; order Brassicales; family Brassicaceae; genus Anastatica; species Anastatica hierochuntica. The sequence goes on from OVAN01000018.1 coordinate 54,219, forward strand.
CAGAAAATTTTGAAAACAAATCGCAACGGCTTTTCTAATTCACCAAAATCTTCTAAAAAATTAATGTGCGACAAAAAGGGTTTGTTAACCTCAGAGAAGGCGGTAGAGAGGCATGGGTCACACTTGGAGCCATAGGAGTCACCGCGGCACTGTATAGCGCTATAGACGATATTAGGACGTTCACCGAGAATGCCATAGACGTAATCTTTAAGAGAACTGTTTTTAAACATGTTAGGGATGAGATTGTTGAGGTTTTGCTCGTACAAACTCTTCGGCTCATATTTTCCATCGTTCTGAAAACATATGTGGTATAGATACGCATTGGTCTCACTCGTCGACGTAACACTACGTAGAAAGAAGAGTTGTATGAATATTATGGCCAAGATAGGCACTAAAACGGTGCGTTTTGAGACGGATGATGATGATGAACACATATTGTTCTTGATAGTTTTCATCGAAGGAAGATGTATAATTTTATAAATAGAGCGTTACTTGGATGAAATGATTCAAAGATGACGTTTATTTTGTGTGTTATCATACAAGAGAGAAGAGTTCGGAGTTGAGACTTGGTCTATGCGGTAAAGGAAGGGCAGAGGAAAAGGTCAAATATTTTTCCTTTTTTTTCGTCTCTACTTTAATGGCAAATAGTTCGTCTTGGTGCAAGGTTTGAATCCTGATTCCGTGAGATGGCAGCAGAGGTGGTATAACCACTGATCCACTTGCTCTTCTCGACAAGGTCAAATATTTAAAAGTTAAAAAACATTTATCATCCTAACTCTAAAAAATTAAGGAGTAAAATCTACCAAAAGATATGCATACTAAAGTTCCATTTCAAGTACTGATCAAACAATATCATCAAACTTTAAAGGAGCTCTAATGGACAAAACCTCTGACTTCTTCTCGCACTTGTGCATCAAGTCATGAAGTTGTTGCACTAGTTCTTGGAGCTTGCTCAAATCAATCTGCTCTTTCTCTTTGTTTTCTTTTACTTGGTCAAGTTTCTTCTCTAGCCAATCCACTTTAAATCCAGCATCTTTTAAGTATGTTAGTGCAATGTCTACATCCACAAGATCTTCATTTGTTAGCTCGGGAAGAGATTGGCACATCGTCTCGATTATGTTGAGAAGAAAATTCATCATTGATGTTCTCAAATGTTGGTTCTTTACATGGACTTCTACTGCAATGTCAGGGTGTTTTTCGAATATACGTCTCACAGATTCTACCTGCGAGTTGCGAAGAACATATGTGAGAGAGGAAGACAAGATTTTCGCGGTTCTTGAAGTTTACTTACTTGTGAAGGAAGAACTTTAAACCCATTGACATCAATGCTTTCTTTCACTTGTTGAGTCTCATTAAGTGAATCACAAGAGTTAGCTCCATCATCTAGCTTCTTCTGCCTCGGGGTTTCAATTGCCTTTTCTTCATCGGATTCATCTAATGTGGCAACAACTTCAAGAACATCTATCTCAGCAAAAATCATCATTTGTCCATTCACCACAAACCCTCCATCTTCAGCATGAAGTTCTGTAAGTGGAATCATGTCTTTAAAACCCCATCCTAGAGCATTCTGATCAAACCACTTTTCTCCTTCTGCAAACATAATAGTAAGATAGTAAGATTGTAAACCCTAAACCCTAAACCATACACATAAACAACCTTTCTCTAATATGTATATAACTCTAGATCATTTAACAATCTTGCAATATATATATAACAAATAGACTAAAGAATCGCTTTCTTTTTTTTGTTGATAGGGAAGTTCAGAGCCCGTGGGCCCTAATCCCTTTAGGGCGGAATCATACAACGCAACTCGAAACCATAACCTACTCTTTAATTCGAGGAGTTTTTTTATCACTAGCCCAACACTTATTAATTGCTACTTTTACTAACAATGACAATGTGATGAGAATACTTTGGTAAGAATCAATCACCTTCATGTACAGAGAGTTCTTGAGAGATTTGATTTAGTATACTTAATCGAAATTTGGCGTATACTCTCCATCCAAAAGGCAATGATTGAGAAGAATCAACAACTTCTAGATACAAAGAAAGACCATCTACATCATCTTCCTTAGGAATGACAAAAAGTCTCCTACAAGAAAACAAGAAAGAATCATCAAACTCTTATATCGAAATCGACTAAAACAAAACCTTTTCTTTCTTTCTTTCTTCTTACCAATTGTAGTCACCTATCGCGACAGGAAGTGAATACAATCTCTCATATTGCAAACAAGAGAAATTCTCTATCTCCCAACCAAACTTCTTACTAAATGTCTTTGCCATTAGAAGTATATGATCAAAGATTCCTACAAATCAAATTTCCAAAACATGAATATATGAAAAAAAAATAAACCTTGAGAAGGAGATTAACAAACCCTAGAACTTGAATCACACTAGCACACAAATTTATGTATCGAACTAATACTATATAACTTATCAAGTATAATAACAATCTCGAGCAACAAAAAGCAATAAAGATAACATTATTGAATCGAACAAAGTCGAGGGAATAAGAGATCAAAGAATCAATACTAATGGATTTTACAAATTCGAAGTTTGAGTGCAAAATCTGCTAGGGTTTTCACCTTTGATGTTGGTGTATATTTTTTCTCTATAACTTTATTTGTTGCCTCATTATTTATAGGATCAAGTATAGTTATTATCACTTTTCTGTTAGAAATTAAGATACATATATATAGTTAAGATTTACACGCATAGTTTATTGGAGTAAATAAGGTGATCGTTTATAAAATTAAATACTCAAATAATAAGGCAAACCCTATAACTTATTTGTTACTTGATTCACAAGTAAAGCCAAAAAATAAAAGAGATCATGATTAATGAGTATCTAAAAAAGAGGTTCTAAAAGAAAAAAAATATAATATTTTAGTTTTATGAACCGTTTGAGATTTCACAAGGGGTTCTTAAGATTTTGCGTTCGTCCGGAAGGCATAGATAAAGAATCTGTTAAAGAGTGGTAAAAACAAAGGTTTATTGTTAGATTCTACAACACAATGATAGTAATGTAGAGAGTTAGATTTACAACATTTTGGTAATTTAGGAGACATTATCAGTTGTTTTATTATCCTAAACTTAAGAGAGTTTCAACCAAAGACTTGTAAACAAACATAGCAGAACACCAAACAGAACAAGATTCCAAAAGTCATTAGGACATAAGAACATTAACTAAACCATATCATCAAATGAGAGAGGAGTTTTTGCAGCTAACACTTCTTCCTTCTCTTTCTCCACTAAATCTTCCATTTTTGAACACTTTTGCTTCAATTCTTTCAACTCTTCCTCCATTACTTGCAGCCTAGTCTCACTAACATGCTCTTTCTCCTTTCTTTCCAACACATCATCAAGCTTCTTCTCCAACCAATCCACTTTAAACCCTACATCTGTCATTGATCCAAGTGCAACATATGCTTCACACATATCATCCTTGGAGAGCTTCTGAGGCGACTGGCACATAGTCTCAATCAAACTTATGAGAAAACTCATGTAAGCTGTCCTAAGATTTGGGTTCTTTGGACGCAGTTCAGATGCAAACTCTGCGTGTCTTTCAAACATACGACTCACAAACCTTACCTGATATAAATGAGTCAGTCCACTCATTGTCAATTGGTTTTAAGTTGGAAGCTCATGAAACTTAACATATAATATATCTTCTTACCTGCAAAGGAAGAAGTTGAAAGCCGTTAACATCCACAGTTTCTATTATTGTTGAAGTTTCCTCTGAGTCATCTAATTTTCCAACAACTTCAAGAACATCTATCTTGACAACAATTTTGAGTTCCCCGTTTACTAGAAGTCCGCTATCTTTGGCATTAAGTTCCTTTAGAGGAAACATCGTTGTTCGACCCCAATTGGGAGATATATGCTGAAACCATTGTTGAAGTTCTGTAAAAATCACAACACTTAATCCATCTAACAAGTTAACTTGCATTGAAAGAAACACAATATGAATTGAGATCTTGTTGATATAAAACATGTCACTTTCTAAAACCTATTGTGTTATGACACTACCAATGAAAATCATCAGGAGATTAGTTACCATCACCACATTGTCGAGAGAGCTTTTCAGAAAGTTGGTTTACTATAGTGAAAGAAAATTTGGCATGTCTTCTCCATCCATGAGGCAATGCTCCATAATTGGCAACTTCAAGATACAAAGACAAGTGATCAACAACGTTGTTTCCCTTAGGATAAGCAAGAAGGTGCCTGCGATAACACAAGTGAAAGAACTCGATAAGACGAAGGAGGATATCAAGTAAACTCTCTTATAAGGCAAAACTTATCTTCTCTTTACCATTTGCAGCCATCGACGATGAAATTATCAGAATAGATTTTGAGAGATTGCAAAGAGGAGAAGTTCTTAATGACCCAAGTGATCTTCTTCTTGAATTGCTTCTCCATCGAATACTACTTTGCAATCAAACTAGCATGAAACAACATAAGAAGAATAAATAAACCCTAAACTCAAGCCTTTCGAAGTTTAAATGCCACCCTGAGCATGTTTGTATAAAATGAGAATCATTTAGATTACGTGATAGGGAATCGCTTGCACTCTTCCTTAGGGTTACTTGGTATGTACGCTTCTTGGATTCTATTTTTAGGTCCTAGGGTTTACTCTTTGATCGATTCTTCTTTCATCCTACAACAGATACATATTAAACAAAGTAGAAGATGCATGAACTAGAAGATGCTTAACATATAAATCATGATCAAGTATTAGTTAATGCTAACATCTATCGATATTTCATGACGTGGATCTCAAGCAACTTGTTTGGACATGACTCTTCTTATGCCACTCTCTGTTTCAGACACACAGACACATTACATTTTCATCAAGAACCACACTTTTTTTATTTCCCAAGTAGAAAAACATCAAACAAAGAAGTCTTTAGAAAAATCTTAAAAGAAAAAACAGAGCACAAACATAATCAAATCAGCTTAAAACTCAGCTTGGTTGCAATTATCTTTTCACTCAATTTATTCAGCCAACACTTCTCTTTCTCCTTCTTTCTCTTCGCATTTTCGACCTTATTCTCCAACCAATCCACATCAACGCCCGAAACTTTCATGTAAGCAAGTGTATTCTCTGCGGCGATAAGATCATCCATTGAAAGCTCCTCAGGTGTTTTACATAGTGACTGATTTAAGCTGTAGATGATATCTCTGCATGCTGCTTCCACTTTCTTGTTCTTCTCGCGAAACTCTTCTACTAAAGTGTTATGTTCTCTTTCAGGAACAGATCTCTTAGGTTCCACATGCTATTAGAGACAAGAGACAAAAGTGTATGAGAGAAAAAAACATTCAAGAATCTAAACACTAATTTGCACTAATCTTACTTCGGCGCGAAGATACTTATTGTTGATATCAATCATCTTCTTAAAGTACATGCTCATAAGATTTGCCTCTGCAGCTTTCTTTGAAGTTCCAACAACTTGAAGAACATCTAACTCAGCAATGATACTTAGTTCTCCATTTACGACGAATCCTTCTTTTTCATCATTGAGTTTAGTAACCGGAATCATCCTTGGAAAACCAAAGGATGATACCTTCTTATCAAACCAATGTTGTGTTTCTGTAACATTTCATCAACATCAAAACCAAACGTATAAGAGAACAATATCAATCAAGTGATTAAGACGCGGAGTGAAGTAAGAGTAACCTTTAACTACTGGTTCTTTCCGCGATTGAGGTAATATAGTTAGACGAAATTTTACGAATTTTCTCCATCCAGAAGACAATGATTTGAAATCAACAGCTTCTAGATATAGAGACAAACACTCGATGTCTTTTCCGTCGAGACAAGCATAAAGACGCCTGAAGAAAAAGAACGAAACGAAATCAAAAGATTTCGAACCTAAATCGAAACCGAAAAACACTAGAAGTTGTATCTAATTTTACCATTTGCAGTCACCGATTTGGATTGGATCAGAGAAAAACTTCTCACATTTCAAAGAGAAGTTCTTTATCACCCAACAAAACTTGTCACTAGCTTGCTTTGCCATTGATGTCAAGAAACGTATCCTTTATGATTTGAAGAGAATCAAAACCGTTTTAACGGAATCTGAATGTTACACACACAAACATTCGTAGATGATAACAAGGAGTCACTTTGGTTCCTCCTAGGATTTATATTTGTGTGACATTTGCGAATGTGTTAATTTAAGATTTTATAATAAAACTGATTTTATTTTACAGTTACATGTTCAAACGCCAAGATTTTCTGAAACAGTTACTCCTACAAGCAAGGAAGATAAATTCAACTCTTATTTTTTTTTGATAAATAATTCAACTCTTATTATCAATTAAAATCTTATTTGAAATAAAGGAATAACAAAGCCTCATGATTTATTGCAAATACTTTAGAGTTGGTTTCTTGGTTCGATTTGAGACTCTACGGATTGGTTCACCTATAGTCAATTCTTCCATCTTGTTGCTCACATTAGATGATTCTTGAGATGTTGATGTTGCTGATGATGCATCAGATGTGTTCATGATTTCGAAAACATCAAACTCAGCAAGAACCATGACTTCTCCATTCACAAGAAACCCATTATCTTTCTCTTGAAGTTTGTAAAGAGGAAGCATTTCTAGAAACCCACATGTTGTAGACTTTTCATTGAAACAATGCTCTGTTTCTGCGACGTTTCGAAACGAAAAATAGTTGAATCAATTGTGGAGTAGAACAATGTATAAGTTTTTGAAGAGTTTATAGTAACAATCACCTTTAACTATAGAGAGCTTATGAGAGATTTGATTCACTAGAGTGAGTTGGAGTTTTACGTATCTTCTCCATCCACAAGGCAATGATTCAAAATCGAAAACGTCAAGATCAAGAGAGAAGTAATCACAGTTGTTTCCTTTGGGATAAGCAAGAAGACGCCTACAACAAAACACTAGAATCATTAGAATCCAACGTAGTTCATAAAAGACTAAAAGTTCGGTTTCTTTATTACCATTTACAGTCGTTGGTCATGACAGGAACAGAGTAACACTTATCAGATTGCAAAGAGAAGTCTTTTATTACCCAACCAAACTTCTTGACTCCTTGCATAGCCATTGATGCTACAAAGATTACTTGAAAACAAGAGCCAAGAACGTAAATAGAGAGAAGGTTACTAGACCAAATGGTGAAGATAGAGATTAGTCTTGTTCAAGCAATATATAGATGGAGAGCATTTCTTAATGACTTGCGGCGAATACGAGCAGTCTCTTGGCTCATCGTGACTTGGTGATAGTCGTTACAATTTAAGAACGTTGAATAGTATTAAAGATCTTGAGAAAGCCAGTGGCTTAACCATGACTCTTCAAGTGCCTATTGACTTACGAAGAGAACGCATGCATCGTCTCTAATGGTTAGACATGTGAATACGAAACATGCATACGTGGTGCTACTCGTTTGGCTGGCCACAAACCATAAAAAGAAAGTCTGATACTATAACTTTAGTAACAAGAAACAAACCATCGATGCGTTTCTGTAACAATTCATATCCAAATACTTTAACCGAGAGATCAAAACAGAGTACTTCTTGAACTAAATTGACAAAGGGCCACTTATTAGCATTATTCTGCAAGTAAGAATCACCTTTTACTACTGAGCTTTCTTCAGAAAGCTGTTTAACTATATACTTAGCTGAAATTTAACGTATCTTCTCCATCCTAAAGGCAATGAGTCGAAATCGACAACTTCTAGAAACAGAGACAAGTAGTCAACGTTGTAACCTTTGGGATAAAGAACAAGATGCCTGAAGAAAAAACAGAGTCACCAAAAAAAAAACCCTTAAAGTACTCAGTACCCTATTGTTCTACTTATGTTCTTTCTTCATATGAGCTTGTTTCCCCATTGATGTTACAAAAGATTACTTGGGAGTCAAGATACAAAAGTGAAGAGCGTTAAGAGAATATGTTAAGAACCCTAATATAACAGAACACCAAATGCTTAAGAACCCTAATGATCAAACAAGATCATCCAAAGACAGAGAAGTTCTGGTGGCTGACAAATCTGCCTTCTCCTTCTCTGCTAAAGCATCCATCTCTGAACACTTCTTCTTTAGTTTCAGTATATGATCCTCAATCTCATAAAGACGGGCCAAACCAAGTAGCTCTTTCTCTTTCTTTTCTTTTACTTGTTCAAGCTTCTTCTCCAACCACTCCACTTTAAATCCTGCATCTTTCAAGTACGTCAACGCAATGTCTGCTTCCACAAGATCTTCATTGGAGAGCTCCTCAAGTGACAGGCACAGTGTCTCCATTAAGCTGAGTAGGAAACTCATACATGCATTCCTCAGATGTTGGTTCTTTGCATGGAACTCCACAGCAATGTCAGGGTGTCTTTCGAATATACGTCTCGCAGATTCCACCTGAGAGTGAAAACAGATATATACAAAGCATTTGAGAGAGAGACAAGAAGTCTGACAACAATCTTAAAGTCTCTTACCTGTGAAGGAAGAACTTTGAATCCATTGACATCAATACTTTCCTCCACTTGTTGATTCTTGCTGATCACATCAGACATCTCTTCATCGTCTGTCTCCATCGCCTCGCTCAGAAGTTCAGATACCTCTTCATAGTCCTCTGATTCATCTAATGTACCAATAACATCAAGAACTTCAACCTCAGCAGCAACTATGAGTCCTCCATTCACCAAGAACCCTTCTTTTTCGTCGTGAAGTTTAGTAAGAGGAAGCATATATTTAAAACCCCATCCCAACGCCTTTTCATCAAACCAGCGATATGTTTCTGTAGCAATTCATTACAATAGTTAAGAGAGTAAACAGAGTACCTCTTGACCTATATAACCCTTGAAGATTATACTTGCACAGCAAGGTACCGAATACTCAAGACTAGCCATGTAATCATATCATAAAATATTAAGTTTGCAGCATAACAAGATCTCTCTGTTTGTGTAAGAATCACCTTTCACTACTGAGCGTTTTTCGGAAACCTGTTTTACTATAGTTAGCTTAAGTTTTACGTAACATCCCCATCCTGAAGGCAAAGATTCAAAATCCGCAACTTCCAGAAACAGAGACAAGTGATTAACGTTGTCTCCCTTGGGATGGACAGCAAGATGCCTGAAGAAAACAAGAAGAAACAGAGTCACCAACACTATATCTTGATCGACAGAAACATTTGAAGATAAGTTTTAACTTTTCTTTACCATTTGCAATCACCGATTTGGACTGGATCAGAATAAACGTTCTCAGATTGCAAAGAGGAGAAGTTCCTTATCACCCAAGCAAACTTCTTACCATCTTGCTTAGCCATTGATGTAATGAAAGCTTCTTTCTTAAATCAAGAAAACACTTTTGATTGATTATCAATGTACTCCAACAATACATCTAACAATGCAACCGTACTCTACCATGAATCAAGAAGAGCATAAGCTTATATATAGATAAAGTAAACGCAAGCATTTCTTATTGACGTGCGTAGCAAACTTGACTCATCGTAACTTGATGATAAAATTTGTCATCATTACAATTTAAGAATTGATAAATGGTTTAAGACCGTTGAATATTGAAGAAGTCGCTTGAACCACACTGGCTTAACCACGACTCTTCAAGTGTCACCCTCTGTTTTTTTTTTCATACATAAAGAGATTACTTTATCATCAAAATTCATAAATCGAAATCGAAAAATCGAACGGACGGAAAAAAACCGAAACCCAAATGATAATGACAATTGTCAACGCAGAAAAAAGGCACGTCACCATCAGAAATGTGATGTGTCGATCCAAATAATCTTTCAAAAACATCTGTCAATGATCTCCATCTTCCACCAACTCAATATATACACACTTAGCATTACATTTTACGTAACAAAAAAGATACGCATACATTATTACATATGTACGGACAAAGAAAATGGAGACATACGTAGATGCGGTTGGTGTGAACAAGGAAGCCGCGACGACGACGAAGAAGAAGAACGATAGGAAGAAGAAGTTAAAGGTTATGGTTGCGATTGACGAAAGCAAGTATAGCTTCTATACTTTGGAATGGGCAGTGGAAAATCTCAGAGATGTCATTAGCTCTGAACCGGGAAGCGATCAAGAAGGCGGTTTACTTACGTTGCTTCATGTTCACCCAACGTACCTTCAATATGGCTACCCTTCTGCTGGAGCCGGTGAAGAAATTAAGCTTTGTGTTTCTTTTTTCAGAAAATGTCTATATAGATGCATTAAAATTATGGAATTGAATCGCATACGTATTTTTAAAAAATTCGTAGCTTCGGCGTGGTATACGACAGATTCAGTCCATGAATCTTTGAGGAAAGCACGAGAAGAGAGCACGACCAACTTGTTCACAAGGGCATTAGAGATATGCCGAGGCCAAATGGTGCGCCGTGCAAGCTTGAGGTTATCTATTTTCGATTATGTAAACTTCATAATGGTTTTATGTTTTAGGTGAAGACAAAAACTAAGATATTGGAAGGAGATCCTAAGGAGATGATATGCCAAGCGGTCGAGCAAACCAACGTTGATCTCCTTGTTGTTGGTAGCCGTGGACTCGGAATGATCAAAAGGTTACAACTTTTATAAGTTTTCTCTTAACTAAATATCACAAAATGAACATTTTTGGGTTGTGATCAACTTGTAATGTGATGGGCAGGACGTTTCTAGGGAGTGTTAGCGATTACTGTGCCCAACATGCGAAATGTCCAATACTCATCGTGCGACCACATAGAGAAACCTCGACTAGTAGTGAGCCATAAGTGTGACAAAACCATGCGATGATCACTTTCTATACATATTTGTAAAAGCAAGAGTAAAAATGTATGAGTGAACAATTTGTCTTTCATTATAGTTGCATTGGTTTAAAAGGCGGATAACTAAACACAGAAGCAAAATCAATACAACCTATTTTTCGTTTGTATGGTTTCTAAACTGGAAACTGGGAAAACCGGTTTGGTCGTCTGGTTTAAGAACGTTCTTAGAAAAAACAAACGCTATACAGATTCCGAATGCAAGTGGACAATACAAGCCAAAGTAGTTCTTAGCGAGTTGATGTTGTTAGCCCTACAGGGAAGCAGAGGAAGATCACAATGGCTTGTTAGTTAGTATTGCCCAAACTCAACTAAGGTGTTGAGTGGTAGGACTCTGGTTCGGACAAGTTTTATACCTGTTGGCTCATTAGGATCTCCACTGCTACGGTTAGATCATCATCGGCAGCAGCAAGAGCAACCTCCACTTGTGTCTGAAGCAAAACCGATTAATACTTTTTTAAGAAAGATTTTCAGTATTGTTTTATTGCGGTTGGTTTCAATCAAGAAACTTACCCTTTCGAAGCCCATCGCGACGAGTTTCTTGATTTGTTCTTCGGAAGCAGCAACATGACCCTGTGTCTTAACAGCTCAATAAAAGCTTCTTAAAGCTTTACAAAGGGCTTTGAGACTGAGGCGAAAACGAAGGAAACTAACCTGGGATTGAGGCGGGACAGCCGCATTAGCTATTGGCACCTGTCTGCACACGGTGAGAGATGAGGGTGAGGCTGAAAGAATGGTGTATAAGTTGATAAATCATACACTGTATAAATCAAATACCTTGGCTCTGCCGTGGTGGTGACAGTTGCACCAGAAAGGCGGTTTGGGGTGCTGTTATCTTCGAGCAGTCTAGCATGGAGATTTGGGTCTGTTTCTCCAGCTGGAGCGGTTGGATCACGAGCAGTGCTAAGAGTTCTACCTCTTCCCGGAAATCTATTGTCCTCAGAGGACTGTGTGTGAAGAAGTGTGGTCAGATGTGAATGCATCCACCAAGGTAAAGAACAAAAGCTGATAAGATTAGTGTGAATGTACCTGATTAGGTGATTCTCTCTGCGGCAACCATGAAGACAAGGATCTCCAAGCATTTCCTGTAGAGAAACCACTGTTCAAAGAAAAATGTTAATAGGATATGTTCAGTCTTTCATATGTAACATATGATATGTTCTTAGGAATCACACCTGGATGTCGTGTTCTGAGTCGAATAAGTGGGCATGTAGCTAGAAGGATTCCCACCAGTGCACATAATGAATTTGGGTTGCCTTATACAGCTTGACTGGAAAAGGACATAAATTCTCAATCAGCGACGATTAATTCAGAGAGAAGTATGTCTATTGCACCACTCACAGCCTCATATCAAATTACAGCAAAAAGTGGAAAGTGTTTGGCTATTAACGTAGTAGTAAGTGGAGTCTACGGTTTCTCAACTAACAGAAGAACGAAACTTCAAAAAGCCAGATCCTCTGAAGTACTTACCATCCAGGAGGCTGACTCAATGTTCGAGAAAAATGAGGAGCCGGGGATCAAGAAATTTAGAAGGCCATAAGAATCTGAAATCCAAAGAGACTAGGAAATAAGCTGAAACTACAGGATTAGAAAAAAGAAGGCAATGAAACAGGTCAAAAATCATACATAAAAATCCGGACAGGATGCCACATAGATGCCCGAGCAATGAAACATTTGTCATAAGAAGCTGGAATACTATCAATAAGATCCATGGATATCTGAAAATGGATACAATCATACAATGTTTACAACATATATGCCAACAAGAAATGCAGATGTTGACAAGTTAGATAATGAGCTTACAGTTTAGCTGGCACGTTGAAGAGACCAAAGACACTGCACAAAGAAAGAAGGCAACAAATAAAGATAGATTAGATGCCACATAAAATATAAAGGATTGGCAACAAAATCTACCTAAAAAGACATTAAACGCCATATCTTAATGGGAAGCTCATAACTGGTTGCATTCTACCTTCCATAGGATACTAAAAATCATATAAATGGCTGCCATAGAAAAGTCTTACCTCCTAGAAGTGACTCCACTGAGACTTGTCTCTATGACAATCATTGAAAACAAGATTCCTGAGAATCCAATCGCGCATTCATTCATGAAATGATCATATGGATAGAAAGGATTATATCCCGCCAATGATGCTATAAGAAGATGCAATATAGCATTGGTCGTTGCCAGCAAAACTGTCAGGTAAAGCAAGCGGACAGATCCCATGATTCTCTCCAGCTCAGAGCCCATAGGAACCAAAGCCATCATGTTAAACAGAACATGAAGCAACGATCCATGGAAAATAACGGCTGTATAGAACCTATAAACTGCACAGCCAATACACAATTCACAGGACAAAAAAGTATCCTTTAGCAAAAGTTAAAGAATTCCTTGCAAGCCCTCGATACGACAAGAAACATACATACCTTGGAACCGCGATAGAATTGCCGAGGGTAAAAAGCAAACTTCGTAGAAAGTGTCGTATCCGGTTAAGAGGCATATTAAGTAAATGATTCCGCAAACTACAACGACTGATGATGTGAGTAAAGGTATAGCATTCCACCATTGGCTAACTCTAGTTTGAACCCCAGCCTATTGAGAAAAGTAGATTTTAGCCATTTCAAAAACCAAACCACTTGCATAGATTTTTACAACTTCACGAACGATTTCTCACAAGCTATTCCAAAATCAAACTAGAAACTAAGTTAATTCCACCGAACGAGCAACCACACACATAGACTTTAGCTCAATTAGACATTGAATCGTTCACTAGCAGTTCGTCGGTGATCAACCGAATCGAAAATCTCAGCAAAATTCTGATCGAGATCGGAATCGATCTTACCTCGGTAACAATGTTCGGCCTCATTTTCGAAGCAGTCACCTTCTCTCTCTCTCTGGTGCTTGCGTGTTATTGAATTTCAACGAACCATAGAAGGAAGAAGAACTCTCTCTCTACTTCTCTGAGTTTTTACTCGTTTTCTCTCATACTCTTCTCGAGATCTTAACTTCTTGGTCCGGTTTATAACTTTGGTCCGGCTAGTGATAACCGAACCGAATCAAATGATTGGATCAACCGGTTTAGGTGAAATTTGTAAGTTTGGTAATGCAATAAAATATTAGTATTGAACAACCAAAAACTTTGATAATTTCAAACAAATATTGCAACAAGACACATGACAGAGATTGAACATGGATGTAACAAAGACTCTTTGTCAAAGAGGTTCAATGATGAAAACTCCTATTGATGGAAGCCATGAGCGTTCTCCAGCACAAAAGCTACGCGCAAGAGGACGATGGAAGCAAGCATGAGATCGGTTCGACCGCAAATTGTCATCGTAAATTGAGAAGAACAAGAGAGGAAACTAAGGAAGATAATCTCTCGTACATCGTAGATGATAAGAAGGATAATGCGAAAACTAGATGTCTTCTTCCAAGCCTCCTAATCTGGTACCTGGATCATAGCTTACAAACAGTCGAAACTCGTTTCCGAGTTTGCTGGAATGATGAGGCTTAAACACACAAGGGCGAACACTCAATAGCTCCGCTGCTCGTTCTCTTTGCACCTCTCCTGCAAGAGTTCAACCATCTCTACGTTAACAAATAGATCATGAACCCATCAAAATGGACTAAGAGAAACCGTAAGTACCTGTGAGAAGAAGCAACAACGACTCCTTCGGGTTTCTTAGGAACGAAATAGTTTTCATAACTCTTTCTAGACATTCCGAACTCTGCCAAAAGATAAACGAATCGAGATCACTAATCTGCCGACTAGAAAGTAACACTAACAATGTCTATGATCTTACGCAAGAACCATAACAAAGTTAAGAACTTGAAGAAGTTTTTACCAAGTAAGGAGGATCAGCAACGATTATATGGAAGCAATGCTTAAGCTCCAATGGCAGATCTTCTGGTTCATTGTAATCGTAAAACGTAAACTCATTTCCATATCTCTCGAATCTCGTATCGTACTCAAGCAATTGCACATGGAGATTCGGATCCCTTTTCTGATTCAAATCACAAATCAAAACCAGATATTTAGCAACACAGATTCGTTTCAAATTGAGAGTATTTCTTCAACAATTTGATCGAATAGTAAACCTTCAAGTAAACATAGAGAGTAGGACAAGCGATGCAAGCGATTCGACAATCAGAGAATCTACTTGAGAGAGTAATCACTTCCTCAGCTACAGTCTCTGCGGTTTCAGGTTCATACCAGAACTGGCTGAGTCTCCAATCTTCCGTAACGAGCTCCACTTTATCGGAATCTTCATCTCCGGCGACGGATGACGTCGGCGGCGTGGTGGCGGAAGTGTTCTGTTCGGCTAGAAATTCTTGTAGTGCCGCGAATGCTTGAGAGCTCAACACTAGAGGATCGTCATCTTCTACATTTCCGTCTCGTTGAGCTGAAACTTCGCCGTTTAGTTTCTGGAGATCGTCTCCTCCGTCCATTGAGTTTCAGCGCCGGAATAAAGTCTTGATTCGTCGGAAAAGAGAGGACTTGACGGACATGGGATTAGGGTTCTGACTCTGCTTGGGCTTATAGGAAATAATTTCATAAAAGGTCCCCGAACTTTTGAAAGTTTTCTATAAGAATACATGAATTAACTTTTAGGTAATTTTGAAAGTTTTCTAAGAATACATGATTTACATCGGTATTTACTTTTAAATATTTTTATTTTAACAATTTATTTGATTTCTGGTTTATACTCCCTCTATTTTGCAAAAAATGTCATTCTGTCATTTTACACGCATATTAAAAAATTTTTTACGTATCCTTCATTAATACTTTAAAAATAATTATCTCTTCAATTATTACTTTAAAAAACGAAGTTAAAACCAAAATTTCCCTTATATATTTGCATTGAAAATGTAAAATGAAGCTATTTGTGAAACAAAATGAAAACATCAAAACGACATTTTTTAAGAAACGGAAAAAGTTCGTTTTTTATATTTATTCATAGTTAATACTTATTTATACGGTCAATATTTTATAATTATTTATCCACTAAAGTACATTAAATATTTTATAATTTATAATAAACAAAACAATCCAAAAAGTTTTAAAAGAAAATCAAAATATTTGTAAAACAAAATTTATTAGAATTTTAAAAATGGTAATCACAGTAATTAAAAAAAGGTAAAGCAAAAAAAAATCAATGAATTTGACTAAAAAAAATTGCGTTGACTCTCAAGAAGTCATGAAAACTCACACGTAAGACCTCACTTTCACTAAGTGCTGGATCAAAACTGGTGGCTATGAAGTTTTCCTTCTAAAACTCGGTCCTCAAAAATCTTTCTATATTTTATTCTTCTTCTCTTTCTCTCTGCCAGCGAACATCCATTGGAGCTCCTTACTGTACGGCTCAAGAAAGAGAAAGAGAAAGAGAGACAATCTCAAATTCTAATTCTGTTTTCTGAAGAAACCCAGAAAATCAACTGCCTCAAATTCCAAATCTTTCTTACTCTCTTCTCTCTCTTGAAACGGGAAAGAGAGAGGGAAGAAGAAGAAGAAGAAAGATTCAATGGAAGGCTCAGGGACATGGCAAGGGTTGATCCTTGTGAGTATCATGACATGGATCTGTGTTTCTTCCTATTTGAAGTTGACCCATAAGTCTAGATCTCTCTTACGACCATGGGTAGCTCGTCAAGTCGTTGGTGGTGTTCCTCTCATTCTTCGAATCCAGGTTCCTTTAAAATTTAGCAATCACAATCAATGACTTTGAATTTGGGGGAATCAATGAAGTTTTCTTTTTTGATTCTTATGTGTTTTAGAAATATCAAAATGGAGTTTTGGATGCTTTCTTCTCTGGGCTATCTTGTGTTGTCTCAGTTCCTTTTTACACTGCCTTCTTGCCTTTGCTCTTTTGGGTAATGTTCAAAAACTTCTTTTCACCATTAAAGTTGGAAACTTTAGTCTTAAGATCTTGAAGACTACTAAATGGTGAGTGTTACTTGCAGAGTGGACATGGTAGATTGGCTAGGCAGATGACTCTGTTGATTGCATTCTGTGATTACTTGGGGAACTGTATAAAGGTATCATTAACTCTTTGGCGATTCTGTGACACATTCTCTTAGTTTAAAAGGAAGGAACTTTCGGTTTATAGCGTCTTCTGTGTTTAGGATGTTGTATCAGCTCCTCGTCCGAGCTGTCCTCCGGTTAGAAGGATTACTGCTACTAAAGATGAGGAAGACAATGCAATGGAATATGGTTTGCCTTCTTCACATACTTTAAACACGGTTTGTTTATCCGGGTATGTTATCCGCAAACTCTTTATCTGGTTTGTCATAGACTCATGGAATCCCGTAGTTTGTTAATGTTTGCTCTCGGTATTTCAACCGGTTTGCGATAGAATCCCATAACGATTGATGGATCAACCGGTGCTTTCTGATTGTTGTTTATTCGGATAAATGTGAAGCTTGGTGTGAACATTATGCCGCTCTTTCGTAAAGCAAATGTTACTGTGGGTATAGAGGTTTGTTTTAACATTTGTCTCGCTATTCGTGGGTGTTTTCAGATATCTGTTACACTATGTATCATCATCTCTGGAATTCAAAGACATGTCTATTCAATACTATGGATTTGCGCTTGCTTGTCTCTTGGTAGCCTTAATTGCCTTCGGTAAGATCCATTCTCAGCTCCGTAGAAACTTCTACGCGGATTACTTATAAGTATATGGTTCCACAATTGACATCGTTGTTTTTCTTTCTAGGAAGGATTTACTTGGGTATGCACAGTGTGGTAGATATCGTCGGTGGTCTTGCCATAGGAGTTCTGATTTTAGGTCTTTGGCTTACCGTCAATGAAAAAATCGATGATTTCATTACCTCAAATCAGAACGGTTAGCAATGGTTATAGTTTCTCAAATGCTATAACTAGTAAAACACCGAATCACAGAGACGCCATAACTTCGTTTATTGTGCAGTTAGCTCATTCTGGACTGCTCTGAGTTTCTTATTGCTTTTTGCTTATCCGACCCCTGAGCACCCAACGCCAAGCTACGAGTATCACACCGCTTTCAATGGGGTTACGCTAGGAATTGTAAGCAATCGAGAAACGTTGTATAGTGCCGACGTTTAAATGGTTTATTGAGACAATGAACTTAAATGGCGGTATTGTTACTTGACTTAGGTGGCTGGAGTCCAGCAAACATACAGCCAATTCCACCACGAAGCAGTCCCACGAGTCTTCTCACCAGAGCTCCCTCTATCATCCTACCTCGGAAGAGTCATGGTGGGGATACCGACGATACTCTTGGTGAAATTCTGCAGTAAATCCCTTGCAAAATGGATCTTACCGACAGTATCCAATGCACTTGGGATTCCAATAAGATCTAGCGCGTACATTCCCAAGCTCAAGCTTGACCACGGTTATACGAATGTGAAGAAGACGGATGAAGCCAAGAACGAGGTTGGCGTCGGATATTTGCCGAGACTATGCGAGTTCTTGAACCAGGACTCGTTTGATATCGACACTGGTATTAGGTTCTTTCAATATGCAGGTCTTGCTTGGTCCGTTGTGGATCTTGTTCCTTCGCTATTCTCTTGCATTAACTTGTAGTAACAGTTTGATTTTATGAAAATCAAATGCTTTTTTTGTAAATGCCATTTGTGTTCATCACTTGACCTAACACAAAGAAGAAACTGAAGAGAAAAATTATGTTATATTTAAAATCGAAATAACATTTCACAAGAACACAGATACTGATGCAGAAGAGAGCTAAATGAGTTCAGCCAAAACACAAATGTTCATGGGGGAAAGTTATAAGATTCATTTGATCTCTTTGCCTATATTACACTATTCCAAGGGAAAGAGCTAAATTGATTTCAAAGAGAAGCAACTTGGAACACAAATGCGTAGAACCAAATGGAATAAGCAGAGAGAGAGACAGAGAGATCTTCAAAAACCCACAATTGGATCTTGCAGCTGCGAAGGGAGTTGAGTTTGTGTTCATAGGAAGTAGTCCGGTGTTCTTCGGGTAACATCAGGTTCTCCTCTCCTCGGGGCTGGCTCGAACTGTTTTAAGGATTTAGACTGTTAGTTTGCTTTCCTCGGAAAAGAGGTTATAAAGAAGATTTATGGATTCATAGTTTCGGCAAACACCTGAATGAACGTGTGGTTCCTGCAGTCATCAACCTCGAGAATGGAGGCCATGTTTCCACAGCGATAGCAATAGTTTGGTGCACTGAAGATAGTAACCACCTTTTGCTCCTGTCAATATATACATATACATAGTGAGCAGAGATTCTCAGAGCAGGCTAATCCATGTAGGGTAAGAGGAGTTTGATTCTATTACGTGTGCCCAATTGTAGCCATCCATAACCAGTTGATGCGCTCTCGCTATCAGCTTTAAGTTGTTAGTGTGATTGAACTGTTCGGAGATGTCCTATGGAAACAAAAAACAAAGTCAAAAGGAGATTAAAGGAGATTCAGGACGGGTTTTGAATCTGAGACATTGTAATTTCATACCTGACCAAATGTATATCCTGCCCCACGAGGAGAGATTCCCCAGCCACATCTGTCATCAGGATCAGACCATAGTAGGTCACACATAGGCCCTTCATGTGGAACTTCTTGAACTCTATCGAAGTTCCTAATGTTGTCAAGGGTCTCAATAGATGGTGACAATCCACCGTGAAGGCAGAATATTTCCGACTCCACCTACAAACACGACATACGACATGAGATGGATAGCCTAGCTATTTAGTCGAACTAAACTCTTAGATAACACCATTAACTCATTCAGGAAGTTGTAGTTAATAGATCCTCCACTCTTTATATCATCACTCGCACCATTCCAAAATACAAACAATCTCAAACTGAAGTTACCCTTGCCAGCCAAATACACTAAGACACAAACAAGCACGCATCGAAAAAGGCCAGTATTTGAATATATAATCCATCGAGGGTGCCAAAACAGATAATGAGTCATCTATTCTATAGGAGAAAGATACCAGAAAAAACGTCTGTGAATCCCAACTTCATAAAATTGGAAAGAAAGGTGCAGCAATTAGCATTAAGTACTAACCAAGGCTGTCAGTGGAAAATAGTCAAAGAGGTCTGTAAATATTTTCCAAACATTCGCATTGCCATATCTGCAAGCACAAGCAAACTTTGTTAGGCAAATTGCAAACGAAATAACCCAAAGGGACATGCGTGGAAAGATAAAAACACATCTTATCAAATTCCTTTTTGATTAGCACTAGCAAACAATAACTAAGTTATGAAAAAGTAACACTGGGAACAATCAACTGAGCAAAGCAATATTAATCTGGAAGATCAAAACAAACTAGCCAGGACTAGAATAAAAGGAAAATTGACATTCTCCCATCAACATACATGAGCAGTAACAACAGAAACCAACAGGGCATGCAAAGAGCTAGTGAAATGAAGATGTGTCATGACATGAACAAAGTGAGTTAGCAGCTTATACGACATAATTATGTTTGCCAGGAGACTCACTTTCGTAGACATTCATCATAAAATCCATACACCTGAGTAATCTGCCAGAGGGAAAAAAAATGTAACCATGAGTCAGATAAAAACTTGGAGGACAAAAAGTTGAGGCAAAAAAAACAACAGAGGAGACCTATAATTGACTTGTAGAATATAACATAGAAACAAAAAATTAAATTGTAATTATAAAACGACATCATTAAAGATTTCAACGAGGACCTAAGAAGGTGAACATACAAGGGGGTAACTTATCAAAAAGTTGGTTTACCTGACGACTCTCATGATTTCCTCTAAGAATAGTGATTCGCTGAGGATACCGTACTTTCAAGCCCACCAACAGCTGAAAATGGAATCAAAAAGAAAGGAGCATAAGCACAGTAAATCTAACAAAAAGACGTTAAGAAAAGGAAACATCTGGTACGAAAACAGGAAACTTAATTTAATAGTAAAACAAAGCAAACTGTCTTTCTACTTGGAAAGTTCTTATTGAACTAGAAAGAAGTCTGCAGGCAGTAAAACTTGGTAGTACCGTAACAGTTTCGACAGAATAATATCCACGGTCGACATAGTCTCCCATAAACAGATAGTTGGTATCAGGGCACTGCAAAACAGCGTAAGATAAACATTCATCAGGTTTTGTAAAAGATGGTGGTAGATGGACACCAAAAGCTAGAGCCAGAAAAAAAAACTAAAGCACCAATTTCAAATATAACCCCGGCTCCAATGTACTCGGATTATTCACTTAGCATCCACTTAGAATTTGTATACCCAAGCCAAAAATAGTAATTGCTAGAAAAGATGGATGCTGAATCAAAAACAAAAACTTGTATCTTTATGTCCATAATGAATTTAAGCAAGAGTTATAGATGTTGTTACCATTCCCCCTATACGGAAAAGCTCTGCAAGATCATGGAACTGTCCATGAATATCACCGCAGATTGTCACAGGGCTTTTAACAGGCTGCATATAAGAAAAATGTACACATTAACCCTACTTAAACCAAAAAAATAATGAATGTTTCCTTCGTGGATTCAAGCTAGTTACATGATCTACCAAATGTATTATTATCAAGAGAAGAATAATCAAGAACTGACCTGAACGTTGCTTTCATCCATCAAGATTTCCTTAGCTTTCTCGCATAATGCTCTTACCTAGAGAAAATAAAACAACACTGCACATGATAAATTCATCTTTTGCATCTTCTACTTCATTAACATTAAAATGTTAAAAGTAGAGACACTAACTTGACACAAGCAGCAAACAGAAAACATCATTTACAATCAACAAAGACATTTTAAAGATATTGATCAATTTCCACTTGATATTAGCCCCTAGAAGGTCGTTAATCGAATCGCAATCTCCTTCTTTCTCGCAACAGCAGATGCTATTTCATTTTCAATCCTTTCACCCAATTGAAAATCCAGTATAAGATTCTTACCAATGCAAAATGATAATTTTGGCTGTGGTTCAGACAAAATGCGAGTTAATCTATTCAAAAATTTCATCTTCAAACGATACAATGTAATCCAAATTTCTCAACCCATAGAATATACACACACGTCGACCTTTACGTATTCCAAAAGACCTTCACGACGAATCGAATAATCAAATACTCACAGGAAAAAAAATCTCACCATTCCATTTGAAAACAAAATCTGAGATCCAATCAGTACAATACGGATCCAATTCAAACGGAGGAGAAAACGAAACAGAAGTTATCTAAGACAATCATAAGCACCTGTTGCTCAGAGAGAGGCTTGCACTGCATAAGCTGCGAGATCTGCTCATCTAGGTCGAGAGTTGAGTCCGTCGGAAGCGAATTCGCGCCCATCTTCGTCGTCTTCGTGTGTCGTCAGATCGAGGAATACAGATCAGAAACAAGACGAAAGGTTTCCAGATTAGGATGTAGCCCTAACCCTAAATTGGATGGCTTCTGCGTCTTCTTCGCCTTTTCTCTCTCTCTCTCTCTCTCTCTCTGCAGTGAGAGGAATATGGAAATGAGAGGAAGGCGCGTGAGGATTAATGGCGAGTGGAGTTTGTAGCTCTCGAACTGATTCTTGAATTTACCATAATACCCTTCAAGATTTGTGATCCACATTGGAACCGATTATAATCGGTTTGGTTCCGGATCCAAAATTTCAGTTTGGTTTGATTCCGGTTCTTTCGGTTCTAAAATTTAGAATTCTTTCTGTTATTTTTGTTAGAAACTAACATAATGTTCAACAAAAGTATCTTTGTAGTCATCAAAGAGCAAAAGACAAAAGCAAATTAAACAACAACGAGTTCACAAACATTAGAGCATATTTGCATTGCAGAGAGTTCTTGAAGGAAGTCACACTTTACCTTTTTCGTTAAAGAAATGTTAAGCTTTAGTTTCTCAAGGTTTCTTGAATTCTTTAAGAAGTATCTTACTAGCTCCATTTCTCCTTCATACCGCGAAATCAAACGTTTCTTTTCCACAGACTTGAGCAATTCCACAAACTTGAGAGATGATACCAAACACTGAGGCACCGTAGAAAACTTCGCCTTTGGTTGTTCTCTGTTATTCCTATGATACCAGGAGTTCTTAACCAGTTCCTTCGAAACAGAAGAAAAGAAACAAAGAGAGATACGTAAAAGCTCTCACAAAGAATGTGTAAATCAAAAGGGTTTTAAAGCTATTCATTACCAATACGAGTGATTCTAATATTGGGCAGCTCTCAAGAATAGTTGGCAACATTTGAAGATAATAGTTAGAAAATTTAGCGTTTAAACGGGATAGGTATTGAAACTGAAGCAACGGTCTTGATTTCGAATAACGAAGCATGTCCTGGTAAAAGTAGTGACACAAAAGAGAAAGAATGATTAGTTATATAACATTTTCTGTCAAAGAATATTTACATGCTCAACTATATAATATATTGAAATGTTTACCTCCCAAACACCACCACTAATAACCAGGTCCCTGACCTTTGAAATATCGGTAAGGATGTCGCGAATACTCTGTGTTTTATAACAAGAGACTACACCAAAATCTAATCTGGTAGAGAAACCCAAATTGACGATCTTAAATTTCCTTTTCCGAGAAAATCTTAGTCCTGAAACACTGGAGTAGAGGAGCATCAATCACGACTTCAAACTCATCAATGTAGATTTTCCTTAGCGACTGAGAGCGCACTTGTACAACCTTTGAAAGAGCATACTCTGGATAACTGGTGATCTCTAAATCTTCAAGAATCGGTGAGCCTGAGATAAGTTTCTCTAGAGTAGCTTCATTCGGATACTGATTATTATCTAGATGCATCATCTTCAGACAAGGCAAAAAGACAAACTCGGCATTAGGCAAGATAACATAACCGAGTCGTAAGTGTACAAGTGTTTCACTGGTATATATACTCAAGGACATCTTCGCATCAATGCAAGAAAAGGTCTTAACATCAAGATACTGAATCCTACGCATAATCACAGCCTCAATCCATGGGGTAACAGAACACATATCATCATCATGATGATAATAATAATGAATATGTAACCGGAGTTTGCTTATCAATGACTCCTTGTTGGAACAAAGAAGCCTTTCGACGAAAGGCGCAAAGGCATTCGAATTCCGGAATGCCTTAATGTTTAAGTCGAATCGAGGAACCGATTGCCAATGATTTCTCCAACTGGTGGATAAAACACTTGTTCTTACAACATCCTTAATCGAAAGATGACCAAGAATCTCAAATATCAAAGAATCTGGTAATTGGCTAATCCTATCTTCCTTGGATCGTTTCGTTTTCTTTCTACGCATCATTTTGTTTTTCCTCTTCACACAACTAATCTGCATCATTTCATCAAACAAATTCTTCTTACAGAAACAATCAATTGATTACGAATGAAGCACGAACACAGTAGCTTTGTATCCAACTAAATCTCGATGCATCGAAAGTCTAAACAGAGATAAAATCGCGATCGGAGACTGTGAAACGGAGACGAAAGAACACACACAGAGAGAAGTAATCACATGCGAAGGCTAGTTAGGGTTTTCAGTTTTCAATGTTACCGAAGATTACAAAATCAAGAAGAAGAAGAAGAAGAAGAAGAAGAAGGAACCTGAAATGGAATTTAGTGAGCAAAGGCAAGATTCAAAACCTCATCGTCTTCTTCCTCCACGCCTTTTCAGAGACTGTGACTGTGTGTGAGCTTATGAAAGTGAAAATGGGGAACGTGGTTTAGAGACACGTGGCTTGCCAAATGGGGTTGATGAAAACGGGTGTGTTGTGTGGATTGGGCCCAATTCGGGTTTCTCTGACCCGTACGTATTAGGCCCATTAGATCGATGGTCCAATCCAAAACTTATGGGATACAGAAATTGAGCTAAACCGGGAAAAACTCATAATTTTGCTCAGATTCTAACACTGGTTTATTCCGGGTTGGTTAGCTATGTATTGTTTGATGCAAAAAAGACTCAACCCAACTTCATTTCCTGCTTTCTAAAAAATCAGTAATTCTAAATTGACTAGAAATCTCCGCCTAAACTGATTATTCTTCTCCGTTAGGCGATGGTCAACGGTGATCGTCTGATTAGTTTTTTTCGTAATCCGATTTTTTTCAATCATTACACTAATTAATTTATGATATTGTACTTTTAACTGAAATTGACCCGTAAAATTAAATAAAAATATATTATACTCACTAACATTATATAAATTAGTTATTTTTAAATTAAAAACAAGTAAAAAAATTCTAAAAGTCAAAATTATAAGCTGGTTATATATTTATAAAAATTAAATTAAATTAAAATATCAAAATAATCCAAAAACTAGTTCTGATTAATTTCCGTTTAATCTCCGATTTTCTAGTTAGACGCTAGGTCCAACTTTGTCGCTCGACTAGCGCCTAACGAGTTCTAGAACCTTAGATTTTATTAATTACCTTCGATTTTATTAATTACTTTAAAAATTATTTAAAAATATAATATCAACATAAAATATGTTATACAAATAGAGAATCAAACTCATGAAAAAAAAACTAAATGAATAATTAAACCTTAACCTAAAATATTGAGTCTTAATCCACCACACCAAATTTTAATTAATAATTAAAATTATTGAATGGATTACAAATTGTCACAACAAAAAGAAATTTAAATTATACTAATTTAGTAAAAATGAAATTTATTAAAATTCAACAATCAATAACACCTCTTAGTTTAATTAAAAAGTAAAAATCTTTTGTCCCTGGGCTTTTTTATCACGTTGTGTCCGATCCATAAAGAAACTAAAAAACTTTAGGGTTTCTTTTTTCTTCTCTCGCCGAGCTTTTTCCGTTGGGTGAACGACCACCGTTAATTTCTTCGATTCGATTCTCTCTACCAATTTTGAGGTGCCATAGCTATATTCATCTCGTTTCTTATAGCTTAAGGTTAAAGGCTCCATTGCATTTTGGTTTCTATCAGCTAAGGTGATAGATAAACCTTTTTGTTCGATTTTGTAATTTGCTTGATAGACATTGGCTTTAATCCTTCCTGGGTTTTGTTCTTATCAGATGCTTCGATCTTTTCTTGAGTTGTTTCGTAGATTTGATTGAGATTTTGGGTTTTGCAGCTTATGGAATTCGATAAAGTCTCGTTTTTTAAGCTTTTGTGATTTGGGTTTTTGCAGCTTATGGGTTCGATTTGTAATTTGATTGCTAGATATTGGCTTCTCTCCTTGTCGGGGCTCTGTTTTTATCAGATGCTTAGATCTTTTCTTTGGTTGTTTGATAGATTTGATTGAGTTTTTGGGTTTTGTAGCTTATGGAATTCGATGAAGTCTCGATTTTTAAGCTGATTTCGTTTTTGCTAAACTAGAACTATTTGGAATTTGCCAGGTTCCTTTATATTCGCGGATAAAAAGTCGTCGGAGTTTGATTATTTCTTATTGACAAGCTTTTCCAATAATGAGTGCATCATGGGCAGATGCGGCTGATTCAGAGAAGGCCGGTTCTAAGTCAAAGCCTGCTTATGTTCCTCCTCATCTACGGAACAAGCAATCACAGCCTGTTGCTTTGGAGAATGATCGTGCAGGGTATGGTGGTCAACCGGCTGGTCCTCGATGGGCTCCTCCTGTTAGCGGTGGTGGCTATAGGAATGATGGAGCAGGGCGTCCCGGGTATGGCTATGGTGGACGAGGAGGTTCTAGCTGGAACAACAGAAGTGGAGGGTGGGACCGTAAGGAACGTGAAGTGAATCCATTTGGAAGTGATGCTGAATTAGAACCGGCTGCCTTTACTGAGCAGGAGAATACCGGCATTAATTTCGATGCCTATGAGGATATTCCGATCGAGACCAGTGGAGGAGACGTGCCTCCTCCTGTTAATACATTTGCAGACATAGATCTCGGAGAGGCACTAAATCTGAACATCCGGAGGTGCAAATACGTGAAGCCAACACCTGTGCAGCGTCATGCGATTCCAATATTGCTTGCAGAAAGGGATTTGATGGCTTGTGCCCAGACAGGATCTGGGAAGACAGCTGCCTTTTGTTTTCCAATAATTAGTGGAATCATGAGAGATCAGCATTTACAGAGACCCCGTGGTTCACGGACGGTTTACCCTCTTGCAGTCATCTTGTCACCAACAAGGGAGTTGGCATCACAGGTAACATTTGAGAATCTACTCATTTCCTCATAGAATATTGTTTCTTCGAAAGAGTCTATGTGTATTAATTTTATGCACGCATCTATCGTTATGTGGTTTGGCAGATACATGATGAAGCCAAAAAATTCTCCTACCAAACTGGTGTAAAGGTTGTTGTTGCTTACGGAGGAACACCTATTAACCAGCAGGTGATTATCGTATATGGATAGTTTTTTCATGGTTTCAGCTTTTTTTCTTTTAAGTTATCGCTACATGACCATAGGACCGTTGGTCTATTTTATGTGAGTAAAAGCTTACGCTTTCTCATTTAGGTTCTGCTAGCTCTTCCCTTAGTTGAAAATATATATTAATGTATTAGCCAGAAACTCAGAATTAAACTTGCATCGTACAAACCTTTTTGATATGCTTGTTAAGCATTATCATTTCGCTTGTATCATCATTACATAACATGGAAGAGCGCTGGAGTTAATTGTGATTGCATGTGTTAATAAATCAGTTGTGAAGCATTGATTTGTTGATCTCATCTTTTATTGTCTGCACAGCTCAGGGAACTCGAGAGGGGAGTTGATATTCTTGTGGCAACTCCTGGCCGGTTAAATGATTTGCTAGAGAGAGCTAGAGTCTCAATGCAGATGATTAAATTTTTAGCTCTTGATGAGGCGGACAGGATGCTGGACATGGGTTTTGAGCCACAAATTAGAAAGATTGTTGAACAGATGGACATGCCTCCACGTGGTGTGAGACAGACAATGTTGTTTAGTGCTACATTTCCGAGGGAAATCCAGGTTGGTTTTACTTGTCCATCAAACACACTTGCTCTGAAGTTCTATTTAAGTGAATTAGCTTGGTGTGGAGAGTGTTTTTGTGTCAGAGGGCAACCATGTTATTCCTTGAGTGCTATTTCATATGCGAGAACGTATGAAATATTTTACTTGCCCATCAAACACACTTGCTCTGAAGTTCTATCTAAGTGAATTAGCACGATATGGAGAGTTTTTTTTGTGTCAGAGGGCAACCGTGTTATTCCTTTGAGTGATATTTTCATATGCGAGAACGGATGCATATTATTCAACACAAGAATGTCTGGTTCTTACGCCTGTTTTAATACGTGCATATGTGTTTTTGTACAGAGACTTGCAGCTGATTTCCTGTCAAACTATATATTTTTGGCTGTGGGAAGAGTCGGTTCAAGCACTGATTTAATCGCTCAAAGGGTTGAATTTGTCCATGAGTCTGACAAGAGAAGCCATCTCATGGACCTGCTTCACGCGCAGAGAGAGACTGGCACCCAAGACAAGGTAATGCAACAGTTAACATCTCTAGTTTACTTATCCAAGATTTGTTACCGCGTCACATGGATCTTTATTCATCATGCTCTGGCTGATGCTGGCTTTTCTTCTCTTTTCATACGTAGCAATCATTGACATTGGTTTTTGTGGAGACAAAGAGGGGAGCAGACACTTTGGAAAATTGGTTGTGCATGAATGAGTTTCCTGCAACCTCCATTCACGGCGATAGAACACAACAGGTCTGTTGATTGATGGAAGTTGAAATTTCCTTGAAGTACATGTGAAAATCAAACCTTGCTATTGTGAAGTTAAATCCAAACTACACTGTTATAAACAATCTAGAGAATATTATATTGCTGAAACAATCAAGAAGTGTGTTCTCTTTATACTAAATCTGACTAACTTCTTTGTGTTGTTTTGTATTCAAAGGAAAGAGAAGTGGCACTAAGGTCCTTCAAAAGTGGGAGGACCCCAATTTTGGTCGCAACAGACGTGGCAGCCCGTGGTCTTGACATTCCCCACGTAGCTCATGTGGTGAACTTTGATCTACCAAACGACATTGATGACTATGTTCACCGTATTGGAAGAACAGGACGTGCAGGCAAATCTGGACTGGCAACCGCCTTCTTCAACGAGAACAATGCATCACTGGCCAGGCCGCTCGCTGAGCTAATGCAAGAAGCCAATCAAGAGGTGCCCGAGTGGCTCACACGATACGCTTCACGTGCTTCATTCGGCGGTGGTAAGAAACGATCTGGTGGTCGGTTTGGTGGCCGTGACTTTAGAAGGGAAGGAGGCTCTTTCAGTAGAGGCGGGGGGAGGAGCAATGACTGCTATGGCGGAGGAGGCTACGGTGGTGGTGGTGGTGGATACGGTGGTGGATATGGTGGTGCTCCAAGTGGTGGGTATGGTGCAGGAGTGACCAGTGCTTGGGACTAGCCAAATTTGCTCCCCACCCTCTAGATCTCTCTCATTCAAGAGATGGATTTAACCAATCTTGCTATTAAGTTCAATCTCTTGTGTGTTTGTTTCTTACCCTTCAGGCTATTTTTAGGATTTGTCCTAAAAGATTGACACTAGTGTTTCCGATTTTGATCTTGTTCTTTGTTTCTTCTAACAACTTAGTTTGTTAGTTTGAGAGATCTAACTTGTCTCTTTTTCTTTGATGTTGACAATTTTCTTGGTGAAATATAGCATCTCAGAGACAATTTTGAGGAACTCTTCTTCTGCATACGATGCGGATCAACCAAAAACAAAGACAAATTATGAATGAGATACATTTGCATTAACCGCGATTGCGCTTCTCATCTTCTGAATCTTCTTCAAGTTCGCTGCCTTCGACAATCTCTTCTTCTTCAGAGCCCTCTTCTTCCTCACGGCCTTCATCGTCGGACTTATCAAGCAAAAGTTCCTCTTTAGAGACCATGCCTAACCCTCTACCTCGGTAAAGAAACCCTGTTCTCATCACATGATAGAACTTTTCTCTAAGACGAGTAAGAGGATGTGGATCCACTAGTTTTCCTCGACGATACCCTTCTTTGAGGATCACAGTTGTTGTCTTACACTTCAATGAGAGGTAGAAAATCCCGGGGTATCGCGTGAACAAGCGAGTGAACTTATGCGGAATGTTGAGCTCTGCTCTCATGCTTCTCAAATAGTTCCTCTTGGTTTTCTTGTGGATAGTCAAGCTCAAGAGCTCGTGCAAAACCCCCACGGCTCGTTTCTCCATTAGATCGCTTTCCGGGTCAATGTTACTCGAGTCATCGTAAGGTGATATGTAAGGAAGCTTTTGAAACTCATCCATCCATGCCTTGACCTTCTTCTGTGCTCCATATCCTCTAGGAAAGCTCATAGGGAAACTCAAAGCGGATTGGCCTCTTTTGAACTCCCGGTAACTAGAATCCTCCTCCCCGGTAACAACATTGCTCTCATTTCGCTTCTGCAGCGCCGAGAATGCGAATTCATCGCGCCAATTCACAAGCTTTAGACAAGGGTTTCCATTAGAGGCCTTGACGAAGCAGAAATGATCAGGATACTTCATGACAAGCGTTTTTTCGTAGTTATCAGGTAATCCAAGATCGAATTTGAGAGAATGTAGTGATCTGAGAGAGACAGTTCTCGTTCTCATCATCATCAAAACTCTACACAGTCTCTCCACTGTATCAGCCTCATGGCTTTGATGAATGATCTCTTCTTGTGAGTCAAGCATAAGTGCTGTGTCCGTTAGCTTGAAACACGGCAAGCTTGCGTAACGAGCATGCGGAAACTCGTGAAACAGAGTCGGATACCTGCAAAAATGTCGACAAATTCTCACGAGTTTCTAATCGATTTTCGTCGAAAGTTCGTTACTTTCTGATCTAATTTCATCAGATTGAAGGAGAAAGATGATTGATTGATTGATACCTGCGCAAGAAGCGAAGAACAGGGACGGTGAGTCCGAGGAGTTTTTGCCAATCGGCGACGGATTTCGCGGTGAGGAAACCGGTGGGAGATCGTTTAATGGCGTCTTTGAGAAGGCAAGATGCTTTGAGATCGGTCTCGGTATCGATGATGTGATCAAGGTTCTTGTTCTTCACCCATTTCAATCTCACCTTTGTCATTCCACCCATTCCTCGCCATTGTTGATGTTGATGAAAGAGCTTACTCACTGAAAAGAGAAAGCTTTGAGATTTGACGAACATCTAAAGAAAGTGAAGACTAAAATGATCTGAAAATGGAAGTGTGAAAATGGGTTTAGGGTTTAGTGAGCGGCTCTATCGGACTTCTATCAAGACCTTTCAATGGAAGGATGGAGAAAGTATTCAAGGTGTTCGACGAAATTCCTCAACGAATCTCAAATCGAAATTTTTTGACTTCTAACTCTAGGCCCACAAGCTACAGTGAAAAGTAAGCCTTTTAAGTGGCTTTGTTGAATGTTCTTTCAGACAAAACCTAAGTTTCGAACTTTCGTCCGAGGTACGACCACATTTGCGGAATCAATCTCCAAGTTGTCGAAGCTCGATTCGACTCTCTACTCGGGAAGACTTGGCTTGTTTAAAAGATTCAAGCTTTATGTTATTTTAGCCTTCCTAAGCTCTAGTTCTTAGTCTGATTGGTAGAAGAGGAAGAAAAAAACAAATCGCAAAGCACTTGGATTGAGAATCATGGAAGGGAAGAAAGTGACAGAAGAGGAAGAAGAGACATGGAGGAGAGAGATAGTAACAAGCGTGATGAGAATTGTGAGCACGAGATTGCCTCAAAGAGATCTAATTTCTCTCCTTCTTGTTAGCCCTTGGCTTTATCGCACCCTCGTCTGTTACCCTTCAATCTGGCTGGTAATCAAATCTTGAATTCTTCTAAGGTCTTTTCAAAAGTTTTCAGTTTTTCTATACTTGTCTGATACGAGTGTTGATTGTTCTCTTTCAGACCATTGATTTGCGCGAGATGACCAATGCAGGGGATCGTCTTTTAGCTGCTCTGTCCTTGGTTAGTCTCAATGCAATAAAAGTTTGATTCTGTGATTCTGGGATGTGCTTGAATTCATTGGATGATTGCTTTCTGTGATTGCTTTTTGAAAGTTTTGAGTAGATTTCACTCATCGTGCTTTCTCAAATTGTGTAGCCAAGATATCGGCAAGTGAAGCATATCAATCTTGAATTTGCTCAGGGGGTTGAGGACAGTCATCTTAAACTTGTGAAAAGCCGGGTAACTTCTTTAGCAGATTCTACCAGTAATTACATATGATTGTTTTCGATTGTTTAAATAAGTGAATCTTTCTAGCTGTTTCAAATTCTAACAAGACTGCATTGGCTTTTGTATGAACATTTTCAGTGCTCGGAAGCTCTTTTAAGTTTAGAATGCTTGAATCTGAATGGGTGCCAAAAGATATCAGACAAGGGAATCGAAGCTATAACTAGCATATGTCCCAAGTTAAAAGTTTTCTCTATCTACTGGAATGTGAGGTGATATTCTGTCTGATTTGTTTGTGTCACCCTTCTTAATATGATCTCCTCAGACGAGCCTAAGGCTTGGGTTTATTTCGCAGGGTGACTGATGCGGGCATTAGACATCTGGTGAAGAATTGTCGACATATCATTGATTTGAACCTAAGTGGCTGCAAGGTGTGGTAATATATAATCTTGGAGTTTTATTCATGATGGATAGCTTAACTAGGGCAATGTCTTACACACTTAGACACCCTTTTCTCCTCTATATTCTCTCTTTACTATATGAAGAATTTGATTTGTATGTGCACTAATTGCTGCAGAGCCTAACAGACAAAAGTATGCAGCTAGTAGCTGAAAGTTATCAAGACTTGGAGTCACTGAACCTAACTAGGTAAGATACTTATGTCAAAGTCTTTACTTTACAAATACTACTTATCCATGTGGTTATGTCATGATGATAGATAAGCCATCACATTGTTGGTTAATGTCATTCTTCATTTGTTGGTTGTTTCTTAAGATGAAAACATGACTTCTAAGGCTATGCTTTTATTGAATACTTCTGGTGTTTGGTTTTGTTGTTCATGATGCCACCAGGTGCGTTAAGATTACAGATGATGGATTACTTCAAGTGCTACAAAAGTGTTTCTCTCTCCAGGCTTTAAATCTCTATGCTCTTTCAGGGTATTTAAGAAGCAGCATATTTCTGTTTGTTTATGGTTATATTGAAAAGATGGCCGTTCTAAGTTCTGGCATTGATATTGCAGCCTCACAGACAAAGCCTACAAGAAGATATCACTTCTAGCTGATCTAAGGTTCTTAGATCTATGCGGTGCTCAGGTAGGAATTGGTGAACCCCACGGTTCACCAATTCATTTGGTTTGCAGTGTACTTTTTTCCTTTGTGGATCGATGAGCTTATTTGAGATATATTGGATATCACTCAGTCTTATAGAGTATAACTAAGAATTCGATTGGTAGCAAAACTTATAGTACCGATGAAATGCATTAGTTATCGTTTTTTTAATCTTTGAACTAAGAATGAAACTTTTCTGGTCAGAATTTATCTGATGAGGGACTTGGTCATATAGCAAAATGCAACAAGCTAGAGTCTCTCAACTTGACATGGTAAGATAAGTCCCCTCTTACAAGAAAGATATGGAGAACGAAGTTTCTTCTTCATTCTAAACACTTTAATACAAATGGTTTCATACAAATGCTTTTAATCATTACAGGTGTGTGCGTATCACAGATGCAGGTGTGATTACCATTGCTAATAGTTGTACATCCCTCGAATTTCTGAGGTACTAAATCGAATTTTGGAAACTACTTCCTATGTTTTGTTAATGACTCCTTATGTTGACACCATTCCACGAAAAAATTTGCAGTTTGTTTGGAATAGTTGGAGTGACTGATAGATGTCTTGAGGCTCTCTCGCAGACATGCTCTGCTACACTCACCACTCTTGATGTCAATGGCTGCATCCGCATTAAGGTGTGTGACTTTGTAGTTATATGAAGATTTTCAGTTATCTTTTCTTCAACCTCTCAAGTATCCAGAGTATACTTTGTGGAGATGCTTGAGAGTTGAGAGAACTTAACACTTTCTCCTTTTTTATGTTAACCTCATGATAAATTCTGCAGAGACGAAGCCGTGAAGAGTTGCTTCAGATGTTCCCTTACCTCACATGCTTCAAAGTTCACAGCTAATTTGCTCATTTCAGGATTCTTCAATACCAATGACAAAATATGTTTTTAGAATATCAATAGTCAAAAGCATAAAAAAATTTAACAATTTTAAGTTGGAATTCTTTTTTTTGTCGGCAAGTTCGGGCCACAG
The DNA here is from genome assembly GCA_900406275.1 of Anastatica hierochuntica. Classification (NCBI taxonomy): domain Eukaryota; kingdom Viridiplantae; phylum Streptophyta; class Magnoliopsida; order Brassicales; family Brassicaceae; genus Anastatica; species Anastatica hierochuntica. The sequence continues at coordinate 88,106 of OVAN01000018.1, forward strand.
CGGGCCGACCCGGTAGTCCTATCCCTATAACCGGGAAATCTGTTCTGATCCGGTAGCCTTTTACCTACCCTGCATACGTGGTGTGCACGCCTATACGCGTGTCTGGGGATTTGAACTTGTGATCCCGGTGTGATGAGCTAAGCGCTTGTGCCATCAGGCCACGATGCCTCGCTCATTTTAAGTTGAAAATTAAAAATATCAACTAATTTGCTACAAATTTTTCCTTTATTTTTCAACTAAATTAATATGGAGGGAGTGCATTTCATAATTTATTATTTTATTATATGGAATTTGTTTTTTTTTTCATTTAGTTTTAATCAAAATACAACATTAAGAAAAAATATGAATAAAAACATACAGGCGGAGAGGTAGTTGAACAAAAAAAAATAAAAAAATAAAAAATATGAATTTTTTTTATAAATTGTTGGAGAATACTTTTAAATGAAAATGACAGGTGTGAGGGCTAGAATGGGACAAATCCCGTTTGAGCTTGGGAGAATGGATCGGATCTGTACTTCACTTTTATTAATCAATAAGAGAGAAGAGTTTACAAGAGAATAGTTGATGTTTTTATCTGAAATCTCTAACTAATGATCCTATCGAAAAAGAAAAATGAAGAGATAGACAGGTCTCCGTCTTCCCCTGCTTTTATAGCTCTTAGTCATCCCTAGAACCAGGTATCGGCTCCCGAGATCTCCTCCTCTGGGATCTCGCCAACACCTCATCCTTTTGTTGACCATCCCCTCAGGCTCCGGACGCGTGTTTAAGAGATTGGACACGTATCACTTAAGCCCAATCAACCCCTTAAGCTTTTATCCACCAAATCCTTTTTAATGGGCCGCTGAACCTTTAGGCCTAACAACAAGACGGACTGTTTTAAATGAAAATTAGAAATTAACATCCTTTTCCAGCAGATACTTATATTTATGAATTTTTTTTAAAAATTGCTAAAATGAGTTGGTAAATACTTTTCTGGCAATTAATTTCTAATTTTGTCAAGTAATTACTTTTGTCCAGACAACAATTAATATTCGTCTCTATCCAATCATTACTCGTCGTATCTATCACGCGCTAAGATATTTACTGTCGACACGCAGTTCATTTCGTTATAGTCACTCCGGCACGCTGTTAAAAACGGCAAACAGTGTGGAAGTTTTAGAAAATTAATAAAGTTCAAAATACAAATATCTCTTCATCTCTTTCTCCTTTTGCTCATTTTCCTCAGAAACCTTTTTGTTTCATTAGCTTCGTGGTGTGTGCGATCGCGAGAAGAAAGGAGACTTAGGGTTTATAATCTGGAGATTTTTCTGTATGACATTGATCCTTGATTCAGATTTTCTATAGGTTTTTAGCTTTATCTCTCTGTGCATGGTTTTGTTTTTTTGTCTATGTAAGCGATGTTGCTTTTTCGAATTTTTCTTCTGCTTCTAGGGTTTAGTGATTTTGGTTTAAGGAAATGGTTGTTCTAAGCTTTGTGTTAGTTCGTATTGATTTTGTTTGCTTCGAGGTTTTTGTTGTTGAAATGATGTCTTCTTCGATTAGGCTGAGGTTTATTGATTGTTCTCTCAATTCAATCCACATTTTTCATTTTGAGGATGTTGATTTGGTGATTTTATCTCTTATGTCTTACATGCACAGATGCAACTATATTCTGGGGAAAATGAACTTGTTTTAACTGAAGTTTTTATTGTGATCTTCAGGACTTTGATAGACTGAAACATTAGAGATTTTGTTTAGGTCTTCTGGTGAATCAAGATAAGTTATTGTTTTTGGGAGGTTGTAATTTGCAATTATGAGTTCATCTTGGGCTGATGTTTCTGAAACGGAGAGAGCACCTTCTGGTTGGAGTTATGGAAACTCTCGCCCGTTGCGAAACAACTATGTTCCTCCTCACCTTCGGATCCGCGCACCACCTTCAGAGCTGTCTGCTCCACCTGGTGGTGATCGTGGGGGATATAATGGTGGGCATAGTGGTTATGGTGGTCGAGGGCAAGGTTATGGTGGTCGAGGTTCTGGTTATGGTGGTAGAGGAGGTGGTGGTGGCGGTGGCTGGAATAGTAGAAGTGGAGGTTGGGACCGTAAGGATACTACTGAAACTAACCCATTTGGTAATGATGGAAATGCAGAGTCGACTGTTAACGAGCAGGAAAACACAGTCATTAACTTTGAGGCCTATGAAGATATTCCAATTGAGACAAGTGGGGATAATGTGCCACCCCCTGTTAGTACATTTGTAGAGATAGACCTTGGCGAGGCTCTGAATCTAAATATTCAGAGGTGCAAATACGTGAAGCCGACCCCTGTGCAGCGTAATGCAATTCCCATATTGGTTGCCGGGAGGGATTTGATGGCTTGTGCTCAGACAGGGTCAGGGAAGACAGCTGCCTTTTGTTTTCCAATTATTAGTGGGATTATGAAGGACCAGCATGTAGAGAGACCACGTGGAGTACGGGCAGTCTATCCTCTTGCTGTCATCCTTTCACCAACAAGGGAGTTGGCTTGTCAGGTTTGAATATCTCTGATCTAATGTTCAAAGTTTATGTGCCTTCCAGTCCACATGAAGTTTTTATAAAGATATTGATGTGTTATTTATGTGTTTCTTTTGGCAGATACATGATGAAGCCAGAAAGTTCTCCTACCAAACTGGTGTGAAAGTTGTGGTTGCTTATGGAGGAACACCAGTCAACCAGCAGGTTTCTGTTTATGTTTGATAACTGCTTCATTTTCCACGTCTCATACACTGTCTGAGAGAGACATCCAGTGTGCTTTTCTAGGTTGTCATTATAATAGAATTTTTCAGTATGCCGCAGTAAATTTTGTTCCGGCAGTTGTTATTGCTCTTACTCTGGTCAGTGCCATGTTCTAGGGTTTACTTTGCTCTGTAATAGGCCTGAACTCGTCACGCGTGCATGGGTGTATGATAGTTAACTTCTGCATCCTTCAAACGATTCTGAAAAACTACAAGAATTAGTAGTAATTTCGCGTTCTTGCTAACATATGTTCTTTTTTCTGTTGTCCAGCTTAGAGAGCTTGAAAGAGGAGTTGACATTCTTGTTGCAACCCCTGGGAGATTAAACGATTTGCTAGAGAGAGCTAGAGTCTCATTACAGATGGTAAGATTCTTAGCTCTTGATGAGGCGGACAGGATGCTGGACATGGGTTTTGAACCACAAATCAGGAAGATTGTTCAGCAGATGGACATGCCTCCTCCTGGTGTTCGGCAGACAATGTTGTTCAGTGCTACATTTCCTAGGGAGATACAGGTTTGTGGAGCTCTTCAACAATGTTTTGCTAATGCTTGGAAAGATCAAGAGAGAGATCACTTTGGTTTAAATCGTATCCTTGCGAAGTAGAGAGAACTTAGGGTAGCTGCCAACTGCATAGTTGTGACTTGCGACTACTGTGTAGAAAGAAGTGATATGTTTCCCTTATGATGTTAACTTATAACTACTTTGTGTGCAGAGACTTGCATCTGATTTTCTTTCAAATTACATATTTCTGGCTGTCGGAAGAGTGGGTTCAAGTACCGATTTAATCGTCCAAAGAGTAGAGTTTGTCCATGATTCTGACAAACGAAGCCACCTGATGGACCTTCTTCATGCCCAGAGGGAGAATGGTAACCAAGGAAAGGTAATGCAAACCAATATGATTGGTTTTTATTATGTATAAGATACTAGGCTTTGCGGTTACGAGCAGTGCATTGACGACCTTGTCTATTTTCAGCAAGCTTTGACTTTAGTATTTGTGGAGACAAAGAAGGGAGCAGACTCTTTGGAGAATTGGTTGTGCATCAATGGATTCCCAGCAACCACTATTCATGGTGATAGGTCACAACAGGTTAGTGAAATGGTGATATCGAAACGAGAGTATCATAGAGTATAGTTCAGCGCAACTAAAGCTAAATCCGTGTTATGTTTGTGATGCATACAAGGAAAGAGAAGTGGCTCTAAGGTCATTCAAGACTGGACGAACACCTATTTTGGTTGCAACGGACGTGGCAGCACGCGGTCTCGACATTCCACACGTGGCTCATGTAGTTAACTTTGATCTACCAAACGACATTGATGACTATGTCCACCGTATCGGACGAACAGGACGTGCAGGCAATTCAGGACTAGCAACAGCTTTCTTCAACGACAACAACACATCAATGGCCAAGCCACTCGCTGAGCTAATGCAAGAAGCAAACCAGGAAGTCCCCGAGTGGCTGACCCGATATGCATCTCGGGCTCCAAATGGAGGTGGTAAGAACCGACGATCTGGTGGGCGGTTCGGTGGCCGTGACTTTAGGAGAGAATCGTTTAACCGAGGAGGTGGTGGTGGTGGGTATGGAGGCGTTCCCGTTGGTGGGTATGCACCCATGCCTGGTGGATATGTAACCTTAACAGTACCAGGCGGTGGATACGGTTTCGTACCCGGTGGTGGTTATGCACCGTATGGTAGAGGCGGTGGTGGTGTTTACTATGGTGGAGGTTATGGAACCGTTCCAAGCCAAGGGTATTATGGTCCTGGAGTGGCTAGTGCTTGGGACTAAGCTCTAACTTCTGTATCTCTCTCTCTCTCTCTGATCTGTATGTTTGCTCTTTTAATGGTTATGTTGATAACGAATCTTCTCTAGTCGACTATTTATTATTTTCATCAGTCTATATTAGAACCTTTACTACAAAACATAAAAGAGATATAGTAAAAACTAAAACCATGCTTTTTTATTAAATGGAAGAGAAAAAAAAGACAAGTGTTCTACTAAACTAAAAACAAGAAAAAGGTTAGACAAAGCCACAGAGAGAGATGTCATTATAAAGAATGACACTTTGTGCTCAGAACCACTTTTGAACTTTTGTGTTCATCTCTAATCACAGATTTTTGGTAGAGGCTTTGTCTAAAGAGTTTCTGTCATAATCTGATGAATAAAACTCCAAAAAAAGGGAGGAAAAAACCTATCTGTAAGCAAATGGCGGACTAGGTGGTTGAAGGCGGGCGGGGTTAGCGTCTGGTTCTAGGCATGCATCGAAATTCAGCTAAGAGTGCGATGTGACTTGATGACCATTCAGGGGAAGGAAGAGCTGTGTCTTTTCTCAATCCTTCTTCATCCAACAGTTCCAACAAAGATTCCACCATTAACGTATCCGCTGAAACCCAAAACAAAAATTATTCCCCCTTAGTTCTAAACTTGTTATTTCCGATATAGTTGATTGAAAACATGACAAGGGAGTTTTAAAACTGGTGGAAACCTGTGTAGAATATGTAGTCATGAGTGCCGATGAAGTCCCTTGTACAGTTTGTGAATAAAGGCTCGTTTGTATTAGGATCCATTCTTCTTTTGTGTTGTTCCATTCCAAGACCCATTCCCGTTCTCACAAATGATGAGTACGCGCTCACCTGAAACCAATTCACTTATCAACTATCCGATAGAGAGTCCAAAAGGTTATCAAATCTACTTTATCAAGGAAAGAAAAATATTACCAGAGGCAATTGATGAGTCAATTTAGTTTGCGGACGCAAGATACCAAGAGGGTCAACCATCAGATCCGGGTGTAATGGATCAACTTTTCCCATTACAAGAAGTGAATGAGGAGCACTGTAATAATAAAAATTCCAAAAGCAGTTCTTTTTAGCTTTCTACACCAAACAATCACTAAAGCGATTTCGTATCATGTGAGGAGAGTTAACGAAATAAACAAAACCTTCCGGGAAGCGTATTGAAGTCTCCACACACAAGCATAGGAATATCGGCACTAGCAGCTATCTTCTCCAGCCCCTTTAGTAAGGTATGAACCTAAACTCAAAAGAACAAAACGAAAAACTCAGGTGAATAATAACTCTTTTCTAAGTTTCAGTGGATTTTGAGTTATTTTGGATATAACATAAACCTGCCAGAGCTTCACATCTTTCAGTTCTTGTTGAACATTTACATGTGTGTTTGCCTAAACTCCAACAATTTACAACAAAAAAGCGAGAAAATGAGCTGGCTTTCACACAAAGAGCAAGAACAGACAATTTAATGGGAAGAAAGGCGGAAACTCTACCACACAAATAAGCTGGCGCTTCCCAGAAGGATCAGCAGGCTGATTACCAAATTTCGATTCAAGAACAACTATCAACGCAATGTTATCCTACGACATAACAAATCAATCTGGTATCAGTAAAGCAAACAAAGAGTCTCTAATAATCAGCTGAAACCATCAAAATGCATAGCATGTAAGAGTTACCTTAACTAATCGGTTTAAAGCAGTTCTCTTCTGAGCAGGAGGGATTAGAGCCTCAGTCACAGATTGTGCAGCCTTATTGAATTCAACCTGGATTAATAGTCCATTGATTAGTATGGAGATCTTTACAAAAAGAGCACAAGACGTGTAGAACTGATACAAACATCATATTTCTTGACATGGGAAAATCTATCCCGTCGGAAAAATGTTGCACAGCCGTCAATGGCACTTGTACTTCCGCTGAGAACCTAGCGACGAGAAAGTTATGGTTAAGAGGTTACGTAACAAAAACAACTGAAAGAAGGAGTGTGGAATCATTGACCCAACCTCATTAGTCTTCCTCTTGTAGAGAGCTTGATATCCATGCTTATCCAACTCAGGAGCAAAAGTTTCATGAAAATGATCACTTTGTACCTGCGAAATAACGAAGGAAGAACAATTATACGTAGAGCATTTTTTTTGTTTAAAACGCTAGAATCTTTTCCAACAAACGATGTACCTCTTGCAGGCAAACTATATCAGCACGATAACCAACAATCTCCCGTAACAAATTCTGTCTGCGATATGGCCAAGAAAGAGCCCAAGGAGGACAGTAACTGTATAGGTCGCTGCTTGCAGACGTATCAGACAAAATATTATATGAAAGAACAGTGAATGATCCTGCAGACTGAATCCGACCACCTTGATCTAAGTGACCCATCGCATCAACTCCATTAACAGTGATAAGCTTACGAGGCCTCGGAGAAGGAGCAGGGATAACCCGTGAAGTCAAAATAGTACTAGGATGTCCCACAGACTGTTTCGTCTCTACATTAGCCACAACACACTCGAACTTCAAAACATACCCAATATCATCAGCTGTAGGTGTGTACGTTTTGCAACTCCCGACCTCAATCAACGTCTCTCCTCCATTTTTCTGCGTAATACTAGAAGGATAAAACGGCGTAGGGCCATTATTGGAAAGACTAAGGTTTGACATAGACCCGGACAAGCTACCAGAGAGAACCCCTGAACCCGTGCTGTTATACCGAACCAATTCATCTTCCTCGTTTCCGTTTTCAGCAGCTGCTCGCTCGTGCAATGTCCTGTGATGCTGCCAAGCATCCGTAAAGCATTTTGGCGAACAGTGATAGCTTTTCGCAACAAGTGATCTACGCTTTGAACAGAACACACATTGCAAAGTGGCTTGTTCCATTGGATGCACACTACAAATCGTTACTTTCTTATCGCTCTGTACTCGATACCTACAACAAACAAACCCAAAGAAAGATCCTTTAACAGTTGAACTTCCTATAAAGATCGAATCAAAGATTAAACTTTTGATTAAACCCAAAACAATCAGAGCAAACCCACGCAGAGAAATCGACTAATAACTAAGAGTAGCTCACCATCGGTATCTCAAGAAGTAGCCTTCGAGAGGAGCCGATTCCGGCACATCGTCAGTGGCGGCGGTCTTATCCGGACGGCGAACAAGAACGTAAGGCGTTAATTCACAGCCCACAATCGGAATTTCGGAAGGAAGATGAACTCGAATCACGCTCAGCATTGTAAACCTGCGAATCTTCGCAGCTCTGTAACACTATCGAAGAAGCAGAGAATCAAACGAACAACTTGATTAGCGATATGTTCTTGAAGAAAGCCAAATATAGTGGTGAAGCTTATGACGACGATAGGCTTATCCACCATTTACATAACCCAAAATCCTCGCCAGAGCCTCCGTCGAAACCCTAGATATGTCTCCGGCAAAAAATTGGGTTCTCAAGAATATTCGAAAACGAAGAAGATAGAATCGAGAAACAAGAAAATCTTAATTTCTAACAAGGAGATGTGGAGAAGATATTGGTGGATCTTTGAGAAGTGTTCAAGAATCGATTTTTACGCTTCAGAATTGGGAAAAAATCAATGAACGATTTTGTTTCCCTGTGAAAGTGGCGACTATTAATACTAAAAAAAAATCATAGCTTTTCAAAAAAAAACACATTTTTAGAATATTTTAGAAACAATTATAACATTTTTCTTTTTAAAAACTTTAGCTTTTGGCGCTGGAAGATCGAAAGTTAACACCTTTTTGGTTTCATATAATCACAAGCTCAGAGAAATAGTCTTTTGTATATTTTGTAATGAGCATTCTCAGTAGCAAAACAATCCAAACTTTGATCAGTCTGATTCAGTCGCAGCTACTTATAAATCAATGCTTTGTCTCTATGGTAAATGTTTAATCAACTCGCGGCTTGGAAATCTCCGAAATCATCATCTGGCGCATCTTCGGCACCTTCGTCTTTGTTGCCTTCTTCGCGCTTTGAATGTACATCTTGTAGTTCAGACGAGCTTTTGAGGCTGAGGCTTGGTGGCAGGCTTGACGGGGACTTTAGTGCGGTTGTGACAGGAGAAAGCGGTCCAGGAGGTGGAGGTGGCGGGATGATTGAAGGAATGGTTTCTATCGACTTGCTTTTGTCCTCCAACGAAAGATTGCTCAGACCCTTCTCTACGATTTTCGACTTTGTGTCCTTATCGTGTCTCTGTTTTCAATCGTTCTGATGAGAAACACAACGAACCTGCGGAGGAAAATGTATCACAAAATAACAGTAAATCATACATTTTTTAGTTGGAGGACAATGGTTTCGCCTTCCTTTAAGCTGTAATCAACGGAGGAAGTGTTCTGAAAATGTTGTTCCATTTCTTCTGCTGTTTTCTTCTTGTTCAAATACCTTTTAACAAAGAGAAGGAGAGGGAAGATTCAGACGTGATATATATGAATGTCTGAATCAAAAAGAACATTCGGAGATTTGAAAGTGCACGAGTGTTACTTCATATGGTCATGTAGAGCTGCTTGGAAATCATATGCCTCTGTTCTTTCTCGGAATCCGATTCCAATAAAAGCATGCCGTACACGACCACCTGCATTGCTTCAAAAAACTAAACTCAAAACAACTCTACTACAAGTTAACACCTCGGTGTATCTATCCGGTAAGTAAGTACCTATCTTTTCTTCAACACGGAGAACAAAATATCTACAAGTCAAAGCAGATGTTACTGTGTTAGACTAGCTGCAGATCATGAGAAGACCAACTTAACTTTCTATGATTACATTTTTTGTTACCTGCTACTGTCGATTACGGCTTCTACTGGATGAGGCTCACCATCTCGTAGAAAAGCCTGAGCATAAAGTTCTCCTGTGGTTTTATCTACAAGTTTAATTATGCATTCTTCTCCTTTGCTCACCACTTTCAATGCTCCTTCCCATGCCCATTTGTTTACATCCCACTCATCCGCTCTGCAAGGATAAAACCATTTAACAAGTATCAGCTGAGATCTATCTCCATCCTTTCGTGACTATGGGGTTAAAAGTTTGATGCACTTTTCAAGTATCTTAGGCCTAAGAAGCCAAGTTGAGTTGATCAACAACGTGTGTAATTAGAAGGTCAACAATTATCATAACAATTTAAGCTACCATTCTTTCGAAATTCAAGAACTCATTCAATCAGATTTGTTCCAAGTTTTTGATCATTCACTAAGCCAAAGTATTAGCAGGTTAAAAGGGTTTTGTAAGAATCTTCAAACTCCAAATCAGACATTTTCTGTCAAGAGGCAAGAAAGAACCTGTAGGAAGCAGCACTTTTCCTTGGAGGTATCTGTATACACACACAAACAAAAAGACAAAGACGAGCTCACTTTCGGTAACAATCCCGCAAAGTAACAAAGACATGACAATTGACAAAGCATTAAGGGTAGAATAAGATTCAAAACGAGTCCATCAAGCTCCAAGGTTGACTATTATCTTCTGAGAATCTTCTACTTATCTAAATAACAGCATTTCACAATGTCTATTGAGTTCAAGGCAACCAATTTGGAATCTCAAACACCCTATCAATAAATTCAGACTCTACAGTGATGATGAACATGTACCAATCTCATGACTATCTTAAACAACTCGTACAATCTCCCCAAAAAACTCATCAAGAAACCACTCACGCCTAACAATGGTCAAAACAAGACAATTTTTCATCACAATCCTTGAGAATCCATTAGAGGAAATCTCCAAAAAAGACGCAAAATTGAACACAAATTACAAATACGAAATACCCATTTGATTAAAGTCAGAAACTTTACCAAATAAACATAACATTCAGACACTTGGAACAGAGCAATCTCTATAGCTTCTCTTTCCTCGTTATCATCGACGGTCACAGGATCAGTGAAAGATTTCTTCCCTTCCTCCATTGTCGACGAAGACGAAGCTTGATCCATCTCACAAACAAAAGAATTTTACTTTGAGAAAAAAAAACCCAGATGACACCGATCGATCAAACACCACCACCGTAAAATCTTAAGTCTTCGCCGCACTGTGATGATTACAGCGAAGATGAAGAAGAAGACGCAAAGGTTAAATCTAGATTAAATCTAAACCGTCCATTATGTTGACTTTAGACACGTGTCTTTCCCGCCGCTGGGAAGTCAACATAAAGTAGTTGATGGATTAACCAACAGAATACTAATGGGCCTTTAATGGGCTTGGCCCATTTATAAATATATTAAAAATAAAAAGAGAAAAAATAAATAATATTTGTTGTCTCTCTCTCTCTCTCTTTCTCTCAGTCTCTGTGACCCTAATTTGAGAGTTCTTCTTCTTCGCGCAGACATTTTTGGCTAACACAGAGAAAAAATGGCGGCTGCGACTTCATACATAGCTCCTTCCCTTTCATGCCAATCTCCTTCTTCTTCATCGAAAACCCTTAAATCATCTAAAGTCAGAACCTTGACTTTTCCCAATATCGGTTTCCTCTCGTCTTCTTCTTCTTCTTCCTTCAAGTCTCTGAGATCGCTAACTTCCACCGTCGCTGGAAATGGTGTTGGATCGTCCCTCGCCGCTCGAATGGTTTCGTCTTCTGCCGTTAGAACACCTGTGTTTATCGATTTCGAGACATCTGTATTCAAAAAGGAGAAAGTCTCTCTTGCTGGTCACGACGAGGTTTTGTTTTTTGTTTCATTTCTCGTTAGAATCATTGTGTATGTCTTTTTGTTGGTTGTTTGTTTAATTGTTTTTGGCTTTTTTTTGCTGATTTGTTGTTTAGTACATTGTGAGAGGAGGAAGAGATTTGTTCAAGCATCTTCCTGATGCATTCAAGGGGATTAAACAGATTGGTGTTATTGGCTGGGGATCTCAGGTAATGCTTTAAACTCCATTTTTAGCTGATTGTTAAAGAAAATTATCAAATTGTTTACTTTGGCTTGTTGAGATAGAATCTTGATTAAGTCATATGAATGAATTGGTTATTAAATAAGAGAAAAGTGTTTTCATTTCCATGCTTTTGATATGTGGATAGAATCTTGATTATAATATGAGAAAAGTATAAAGTGTTTTCATTTTCATGCTTTTGATAGATCTTAGTTGGAATGAACTAGATGAAAAGATAAGAGGCAAGCTCTTTTCTTTTTTGCATTCCTTGTGCTAAATTCGATATCTATTTGCAGGGACCTGCTCAAGCTCAGAATTTAAGGGATTCTCTTGCGGAGGCAAAGTCTGACATTGTTGTTAAGGTAATCCCAAATGATGTGTTGGCTTTATATTTGCTTTGTACTGTTACTTGAAGGTTGTGTCCTGACTTGGTTTCTTTTTCTTTTCCTTACCAAAATGTAGATTGGGCTTAGAAAGGGTTCTCGATCATTTGAGGAGGCACGTGCTGTTGGCTTCACCGAAGAAAGTGGTACTTTGGGTGATATATGGGAAACTATCTCTGGCAGCGATCTTGTATTGCTTTTGATCTCTGATGCTGCTCAGGTAATTGCATTTCAGAATCTTGGTTATCTTGGAAATTTTCTCTAGGTATAGCCATTGACTCCTCACCTAAAAAACGGTATATAATCATTGATTTTAATGCTATCCTGTTTTTGCAGGCTGATAACTATGAGAAAATATTCTCTCACATGAAGCCAAACAGCATTCTTGGTTTGTCGCACGGGTTTCTACTAGGCCATTTACAGTCTATGGGACTTGATTTCCCAAAGAACATCAGTGTGGTAGCTGTTTGCCCGAAGGGAATGGGTCCATCTGTGAGAAGGCTTTACGTCCAAGGCAAAGAAGTCAATGGTGCTGGGATCAACGCTAGTTTTGCAGTCCACCAGGTTTCTACCTCTCTCTAGAGCGAAAGCTTATTATACCATGCCATTTATTCATTTCTTACACCATTGATGTCATTTCTGTTTGCAGGATGTTGACGGCAGAGCTGCAGATGTTGCTCTGGGATGGTCAGTAGCACTTGGTTCTCCTTTTACTTTTGCCACTACTCTTGAGCAAGAGTACAAGAGTGACATCTTTGGTGAAAGAGGTGAGTCGAGCCTCACTTATCGTACATGTCTTTCTATCGCTCAATTCATGCTTAAAACTGACCTTCTTTTTTGGTTAATAGGCATTTTGCTTGGTGCTGTTCACGGAATCGTGGAGTCTCTGTATAGGAGGTACACAGAAAATGGGATGAGTGAAGAGTTGGCTTACAAGAACACAGTAGAGTGCATCACAGGAACAATTTCGAGGACTATCTCTACCCAGGTCAGTAGGAAGACATCTGTAATAACCAGAGTTATTCGATTTTTCGGCCAAATCAACGTGAAACTTTAAAACATGTTCCTATTGATTGTGAAATTCAGGGAATGTTGGCTGTGTACAACTCCTTGTCTGAAGAAGGTAAAAAGGATTTCGAGACCGCATACAGTGCATCCTACTATCCTTGTATGGAAATTCTCTACGAATGTTACGAGGATGTAGCAACTGGCAGTGAAATCCGGAGTGTTGTTTTAGCCGGTCGTCGCTTTTATGTAATAATCCTCTTCCAAAGTTTTCTGTTTTCATATGTCCCAAAACACAGCTTGTGCAGGTCTTTTGGATTGATTTTGTTGCTTGTAACAGGAAAAGGAAGGATTGCCTGCATTCCCGATGGGGAAGATCGATCAGACAAGAATGTGGAAGGTCGGTGAACGCGTCAGGAAGTCCAGACCAGCTGGTGACTTGGGTCCATTGTATCCCTTCACCGCCGGAGTTTATGTTGCACTTATGATGGCTCAGGTATGTCTTTTATATTCAGTTTTTGGTTTCTGCTCAAATTTGGATCGGTTTCGGTTAGTTTATCCTCAAATTTCCAGTGATTTCTTGGAATCTAAACCGTGGTCTCTGCTGGCTTATATGTAGATCGAGATCTTGAGGAAGAAAGGTCACTCTTACTCAGAGATCATCAACGAGAGCGTGATAGAGTCCGTGGACTCTCTAAACCCGTTTATGCATGCTAGAGGTGTGTCCTTCATGGTTGACAACTGCTCGACCACAGCAAGATTGGGATCGAGGAAATGGGCCCCGAGGTTCGACTACAACCTGACCCAACAAGCTCTAGTGGATGTGGACAATAGTGTAGCAATCAACAGAGACCTGATCAGCAACTTCTTCTCTGATCCAGTCCATGGTGCTATAGAGGTTTGTGCACAGCTTAGACCTACGGTCGATATCTCTGTGCCTGAGGATGCAGACTTTGTTCGACCCGAGCTGCGTCAGTCTAGTAACTGAGTGAATGAAGAAGGGTTACAAGTTTTATCAGAGTCTCTTGTTGTAATCGGATTTTAAAATAAGTCAAAAAAGGGAATGTTTGTAGGCTTAAGTGTGTTTTTGTTTTGAGGATTTGAATAATTAAATCTTTGTTAAAGAGTTTTATTTTGGTCTTCAAATCTTTTTAAAAAAGATTATGGCAAAACTAATTACATTTTGAGATCTAGAACTGAGTGTTTGAATTTGGAATAATATAGTTTTCTCACAGATCTAAAACTTATTATTTGGTTTTTTTGGAAGTTTAGCATAAGACTTGATGAATGAGTAGTGAACAAGTTGGTGAAATCATGCATGGAGGTTATAGAGGCCCATTGTTTCGAGACGCATCGAAACCTCATCAAAGATTTTGATGGTAGTCTCATAAGTATCTCCCTTGTTAGATCAAATGGAATCCAATCTTTATGATGAGAACATTTTGTTGGTAACTAATCTCTTTTGTTTTCTCTTTTCTTCTTCTTTCCATGAACTTTTTAGTTTTCAAAACTTTTTCATATCATCTTACAATATATAACTTTCAATTACTATAGGCTAATCGAATCGAAAGTTACAACATCATTTATATTTTAATCTTAATTTATGTTGACCTTTTTAAGTGTGATTTTTTCTTAGTATGCCATCATTAGAAAAATTAATATAGATACTTACTTTTATAGATCATTGTATTGGGATTTTTGCCTATTTATGAATATAATTTTCCTAACATTTAGATGTTTTATAGGAAAGTTATCTAGTAAATTTGAATTATATTATGAGTTGGTAATTGTTAAGATCTTTTATATGGGCTTTTAATCACTATTTATATCAGAAATCTCTTAAAAATTAAAATTGATTTAATAACAAATATATTCAAAATTCATGTCAAAATATTTTGGAATATACTTTTTGGGGAAAAAAAGAAGTATCATAAAGACAATGCTTGTTTAGTGAATATGTCATGGAGTTGAGATTTGTATAGAAAAAGAATGAATCATACCTTTTGTGTGGAGATAAGAGAGCAAAATACATGTCTTAAGAGAAAAATAAATTTCACTTGTTGATTATATTATTTTTTAGTGGTCAAACATGTAACTCAAAGAGGAATTCATCAAATTAGCACTTAACAAGCAGAGAGGACAATGAAACAAAGTTCTATTGTGTAATGCCATAGCCAAGTTGCATACAAGATTTGATGTTGATGATAACAAAAGTAACATTTTTGTCATCTCCCATACTCAAATCTCAATAGCTAATGGTTGCTAGTATCTTTGACAATCTCAATTTCATTCTTCAACAAAATATCTCAAAGCGATGCATCGATTCTTGAACATATCATGCGTTCTGTTTTCGAACATCGATACCATTAGATCCTAAGCAAGTGGTACTGTAAACTCATAATCTTCTCAATCAACAAAACTTCAAGCAATGCCATTGAAAAGAAACCATCTTAATGCTAGTTCTCAAGCTTAACCTCTATAGTAGCAGCAAGATTCAACATTTCTAGCTTCCTAAATCTAATGTTCATGAGGAAGGACAAAGACTCCAAACAGATAACGGCGAGAGAATAGTTTCAGGTCTCACCGGCTGAAGCGGAGGCGGAGGAGTTTGGTCCGTTAGAGTCAGAGCTTCGCCGGAGCTTATGGAGGCGAACTTGCATCTCCGTGAAGAGTTGCATCCTATGGCATTCTAATTCCTTAGCGAATCGCATTCTCTGTTTCTCTAGCTCCACCGTTTCTTTTCGCTTCTTCTCCTCGACCTTCTCGTATATCTCCCCAAGCTTTTCAATGGCGTTTGCGACTTCTTTGTAACCTTGATTCCGATCAGCTTCCCTCTCGCGTTTCCTGCTCCGGCCGCCGCTTGATCTGGACCTTGATCCTTCCGAATCACCTTCACTCGCCGGACAGGCAGCCGCCGCCGCCGCAGCCGCGAATGCGTTTAGATTTCCGCGAAATCCGAGCAAATCGCCGCCGTTGGATATAATCGGAGTCGATGTCGCCGGACGCCTTGGGATCGCCGATCGTGGAGCGACGGGGACTGGAATAATCTCCATCGGATGTGAAATCCTCTGGTTATCAGTCGAATCGTGAGTACTAGGCGTCGGGAAGTTTTCTCGGAGAAGGTCATCGAGATCGGA
Source organism: Anastatica hierochuntica (assembly GCA_900406275.1). Lineage (NCBI taxonomy): Eukaryota > Viridiplantae > Streptophyta > Magnoliopsida > Brassicales > Brassicaceae > Anastatica > Anastatica hierochuntica. Next base: position 104,013 of record OVAN01000018.1, read on the forward strand.
GAAGAACGGCCAAGGGCTAATATAAGCGCCGGGAATCGATTCCGTAACCCTAGCTTTCTCGACTTTGTACTTCTTCTTCAAGGTGTCGATCCGATTCTTACACTGAACGTCGGTGCGATACGGCTGAGATTTGGCGGCGGAAACGTTACGGCCGGTGTTGAAGTGACGGTCGTTAACGGCGTTAGCCACATCTTGCCAGTGCTTCTGACGGAGATTACCGCGGTTAAGCTCGACGTAACGACGACCCCAAGCTTCGATGAGCGTGAAGGTCGCTTCCTCGCTCCAGAAATCTTCCCGGGAAGGAATCGACGGCGAAGGACGATAAGATCCCGGCGAAAAGGAACCGTTAACGGCGTCCATCGTGAGCAGAACGACGGCAAGTTAGATCGGATAAAATTAACGGTGAGGATGAGATAAACGGACGGTGACGGTGACGGAGGATTTTTAAAAACAAAGCAGCGTTTTGCTTTGTGTGCATGTATTAAGAGCTGAGAGCAAAGCTAAACGAGCCAGCCCAACTCATTTTTATATTATAAGTTTTTTTTTAGGAAATTTAAAACAATTTAAATCATTTATTTTGTGAAATAATGACTACTTAAATTAGTTTTTAAATGGAAAAAATCATGTGAAAGTTTAACTCGTTTATCATTATTTAAAATTTAATGATGAGAAAGTAAGAAAAAACTCATATTGATTTTTAATACCATATCTTTTTTTCCCTTTTTTGGTTGGAAAATTTTAATACCATGATAAAATTCATGATAAAATTTTTAATAACAAATATTGATTTAGTTTTTCTCGAGTTTTTATAATAATTTTTGTACAATTAGGACTCAATTGGGTAATATTATGATTTTGTTTAGTATTTTCCATTTTGTTTAAATTAATTAGAATATATGGTTTTCAATGGTAAGAATAAGAAATGAATTGGTATCGGCCCAAAATAGTATACAATTGAATTGCGGTAGATTTTTAAGACTTTTCATCGTAAATATTTTAGCTCTAGAAAATTCGACTGTTACTATAAAAATATGATTGATAACTAAAACTATAGAATTATGACTGTTAATTTAAATTTGATTTTCTTTTTAATCAAAGTATAAATTATGTTGAATTCGAATTTAAATCGTGCTATAAAAATTTATTTCATGTAAACGTATTTTTTTATACATCACAAATCATTTTATGTTAAATCCACGTTTGATTATCTTCTTGATTGGGAACCATTAAACCACTTAAAATTTTTCATTAGATCAAAGCGAAATTGATGAATATTAAGAATGGTAAAAAAATACGAAATTACCTTTCGAAAAAGCAAATAAAAAACTACATACCATTCAAGCCCTTATTACTTCACTCATACACTTTCAAATACAAGGAGAAGCTTCCAAGAAACAGAATCAGAAGCTTCTAAAACAAACTACAATGACTCTTAACAGAGAAAAAGAAGATCACTAACTAAATCATCAACCAAATCAGAAACTATCTCTCTTTCAATATCAATGCCTTCTTCAAACATCTCTCTCTCATAACCAATCCATCTTCCTTCAAAACAGCTCATGTCATGATCCACAAGCTCATCAATCATCATCTCTCTCATCTTCTTCATCCCTTTCACTTCTCTGTTCACTTCTTCCACCAACAAATCTATATGTTCCAACAACATCATCATCCCTTTGCAGCTTCCTCCTACTAACATCCTTTCAAATCTCACAGCTAAGCATTGATTCACACAGTCGAAAAGCGCTTTTCTTTCAACTTTTGTTGACATTGCATCTCCTCTAGAGCGCTCCATTTCATCGAAGAGGCTTGAGGGTAATAGTGATTCACTAGTGGTTGTCTCTGAGGCAAAGTCTTGTAACATGAGCTGGCTTGAGTTGAGGATATCAGTTATGTACTCAAGCTCCCAATCGCGTGTTGCTGAGTCTGCTTCATCTAAGGTTTGGTGGGACTCGTTTGAACTCACTTGATCTGATGAACTCTGTTTCATGCCTGAAACCAAACAATAACATTAAGCGTATTTAGCTGACTAAATCATTCAAAAGGAAGAAACTTTGACAAAGACATACCGTATTCTCTGTCATGTCTCCAATCCGAGAAACTTTTGTTGCAGGACAGTGCGGAATCATCAGCTTCTGTAACAGTGCTGATGCTGCTAACTTCATGTTCTTCTTCCTGTATTATGTTCTTCTTCTTGTTATAGAATGAAGTGCAGTCAGAAACAGATTCACTCTCTGATAAGACTTTATCATGACCGTTTTGAGTGATTGATGGCGAAGAAACCGTTGCATTCGCTCTATCCTTGGAAATGGAACTCAAAGGCTCCTCTTGGATCAAGTTAGAGCTAGATGATTCAATCTTCGAAGTCAATTCTCTGAGCTTTTGCTCCAACAGTGCATTTAAAGAATCACCACCTATCACATTATACTTAACAGAAGAAGAGTCTGCATCTTGTTTGGTTCCTTGTGAATGAGATGATAAGCCTTTGATTGAAGATGAGAAAGTGAAAGAAATCACATCCATGTCTCTTTTCTGATCATCTTTACTCGTGCTCGAGTCACCATCGATTGAAATGTTACATTTTATTAACTTTTCACCCTTTTTGATCCGTTTATCTTCGTAGATCCCTGGTTCTTGCACCCCATTCCGCGGCTTTTTGTTTCGAGGAAGACTCTTCTTGCGGGATAAAGGTAAAGAATTGGTTTTCTCAGATGATGTCATAGTAAAACCCGAGCTTTTTGAGGTAGATCCACTTTCCACAAGAACCTTGTTTACAACTTTGTTCATTACTTTCCTGGATTGCTGATTGTCTCTGCAGTTCTGTTTCTGGTGGTTGTGCTTAAGCACATTCTTCCCTGTGCTCACGGAAGATCCTTTAAGACCGTTCTTAACTCCGTGGTTCTTACCTTCTGTTTTATCCTTTTGGCCTGAAGACATCCTTTTGTTGCCACTTGAGGATGCTGTTAAGTTGTACTGCTTCTGATTACTGCTGGCCTTTGCTTGAACACAGAAAGAATGCGGCGGCTTCATTTCACCCTTCAGCCCATCACAGCTGCTTTTCCCCGAAGATGTAGTTTTCTTCTCGTGTTGATCTCCTCTTAGGTACTTACTGTTACGAGTATCATTAGAGATTCGAGGAACTGAACTTGAAGCTTTCTGTGCAGCTTCTAATTTCTCTTTCAAATCTCGAATCCTCAATGGAACTGGCGAAGGAGAATCAGATGATGAAACAACCCGTGTTCTTGCAGTCATTCGTGGACTTGACTCAATCATTCTTGAAGCAGCTTCCATTACATAAGCAGGGTTCCTAGATGGTACAAATCCAGGATTCCTTATAGGAGACAAAAGCTTATTATGAGTGACAGAGATTGGTTTAGCCGATCTTGGAGGTAAAGCTTCGGTTTGAAACCGCTCAATCATCCACTTTTGCGGCCCTTTACTCGTTCTAGAATCCAAATGATCCCAAGAAACGCCATCAAAGTCACTATGATGATCAGCATTAACATCCCAAGTGGTTGCCTGGCGCGAAGATCTGAGGAAATACGGATCAAGATCAGGGTCAACCCTCAGTGGTTCCACAACATTTTGAAGCGGTAAACACTCTAAACCCATAAGCCTCGCTACCACACTCGGTGGTCTAACCACATTTCCATCATCACTAGCTACAGAGGAAGCACAACAACTCGAATCACTTCTCGGGTTATAACTTGAATTCTTCACAGCCTGATCAACCTCAAACTGTTTTAAAAACAGATCATACCACAGAACAAAAAATCAGTTCACATCATTCACTAAACTAAACACAAAACCAAAGAGCAAAAGCCTTACAACAGAATGCTGCGCAATGGACGAGTTTTGAACATTCTCTTTTGCTTGCTTTGAATCTTCTGTTTTAAAACAAGAAACTTTTAGATTATTGAACTTCTTCACACACATTTGTATATATACAAAACCAACATAAGGATGAAGACATACCAGAGAGTTGAGAAACATTGGATGAGAAAAGCTTCTTCCTTGATTTTCCAGGCCAATCAAATAGATTTAGAAACGTTCCTCTAGGTCTTTTTCTCTCAACAACGTCCATTTTTATCTCACCTATGGATCATCACAACAAATTGAAATCATTTTCAACAAGCTAGATCCTATCAAGCATGAAAAAATTTTACCTTTCAGGATGCTAAAGTCTTCACCTTTTTACTTATGGATCCATCTAGTAAGAGTAATTTCAGAAACCCGTGTGACAGATTCTCGATTTCAGCGAAATGAGAGAACCCAGAAATTTTGAGATCGAGCCAAATCCAAAAAAAAAGTTTGTGGCTTCGTAAGATCTATATCCCTAAAATCGATCAAAGGTCTCCACTTTATGCTTAAGAACATACAGATTTGAGATTTGGGTCAGATCAGTAGAAGATGAATACAGATTTGAGATTATGGGTTTCTTTTGGAGACATTTGAGATTAGGGATTTGGTAGAGAGAGCTAAAAAGAAGTGTAGAAGCAGCAAGAGACGTTAAAAGGAAAGAGATAACCAAAAGTTTGAATTGAAATGACGACAGAGAGACAGAGAAAGAGAGAGAGAGAGCCGTTGCAAAGAGAGAGAGAGAGATTTGAATTTACTGAAAGTTCACTCCTTTGGTTGAATCAAAAAGTATTGCTTTTTTCTATATATAAGCTGCTTGAAGATGTTTAGTATCCAATGCAAGTCAAAATTGTTACTATAACTTAGCTCTGGACATTCGGTTATTCAGTTCGCTTCCGGGTAAAAACCGTTCGATTCCAATTTTTTCGGTTCTTTCGGTAATTCGATTCGGTTTCGGTTTTTAGCTTCAAAACATAAAAGAATTAGAAAAAAAATCATATAACATTTCAATTTTCACGAGGAACAAAACAAAAGTTTCAATTTTCAGGTGTAGAAAAATAATAAAGGCAACAACTTATGAGTATTTTAATCTTCCCTTCTTCCTCTTTACTAATTTTCCTTAAACCCTTGACTCGTCGTCCTCTGTTCCATCATCTGATTCTCCGAATCGACTTCTGGAAGATTGATTATTGAATCAAACAGCTTCATCGTTGAGAATCGACACAGTTGATAGTCAAAGTCGGAGTCTTTCGAACCCTAATTCTAGATTCGAAACAGGGTTTAGGGATTTAGAATCGGAGAAGTCGAATTGAGCTAATGCTTAGCAATTTATCAAGACGATGTTACTGCACTTCCGTTCATCGGCCATGGCTGTTTCTTGGATTGGGTAATCCTGGTGACAAGTACAAAGGGACTCGACACAATGTATGTTTTGTTCTTGTTCTGTTTTAGCAAAGTTCTGATCTGGGTTTTGTCTGATTCTCAAAAAGCTTTGCTCTTTATTTCGTAGATTGGGTTCGAAATGATCGATGTTTTTGCTGAATCGGTTGGGATTGAAATGAATCTTGTAAACTTCAAAGCTATAATGGGACAAGGTAATGTTAATAGTTTCTCCATTTTTATTTACTCTTTGTTAAGTTTGATGTTGAGATTTTGTGTTGTGTTGTGTTGTGTTGTGCCATCTCTCTCTCTCAGGTTTTGTTGGTGATGTTCCTGTTATCTTGGCAAAGCCGCAAACTTACATGAACTTGAGCGGCGAATCAGTAATCTGTTTACTCCTCTCTTCTTAGTTTGATGGCATATGAAAATTGTGAATTCGAGGTCTTGAGTGGTTCATTATTCACATGTAAGAGGCTTGGTGAGATGAGAAGCTTCCTGATTAGTTAGCAGTTTCGATTAGTGTTTGAAGAGATCTACTAGCTTGCCGATTCAATTGTGTTCACTCCACTTTTATCAATAATTGTGTACCTTTGTGTTGGTTGTGGTAGTAACTCACACTCCTCTCTTTACATTGGTCAGAGTGGACCTCTCGCGGCTTACTATAAGTTACCTCTTAATCGTGTACTTGTGGTAAATGTTTTTTTACCGTTTCTCAATCCAAATGACTTCTTTCTACCAAAAGGACACTTGTTAATCTGGCAGTTTTGGTGTTTCGTAGGTACATGACGACATGCAATTACCGTGTGGTGTTCTTCGTCTTCAAGAAAAAGGAGGCCATGGATGTCATAACGGGTAACAATTTCATCAACAGTTTTTCTTTCAAGTATATAATGTGTATGTAAGAATCCATGAAGACAGTTTCTATCAAATATTTAAGGCATTAGTATCTACTCACCATTTGCAATATCGGAAGCTCTTATGTTTATGCACTCACTTGTTTATTCTCCTTGTGTTGTTCTCAGGTTAAAAAGCGTAATGAACCATTTCCGAGGCAACAAGGAATTCGCAAGGCTAAGAATTGGTTAGTTAATTTAGACGGTTTGACATTTTTTTCGCTCCCTCAAGAACATCTTTGGTTCTAAATGGAGATATATTAATTATTGTTATCCAACATTGTTAAGGAATTGGAAAGCCTCCAGGACAAATGGACCCGAAGGCGTTCTTGTTGCAGAAATTCAGCACATCAGCTCGTGAACAGGTAAGTCGGTGTCGGTTTATATCAAACATAAGAAGAAAAATGGAGTGATGGTTCTCTTGTTTCTGCGGAAAATAGATGGATGCAGCACTAGCAGAAGGTGTAGATGCTCTGAAACTGGTTTGTTCGAAAGAGTTTGGAGAAAGCTGGAGATTGTTCAATGTTGAACAGAAATACAAACACTTGAGACAACACACAACTATAGAAGCTTGACTAATTAAAACCTTTCTTGCTTAATCATTTTCTTTCTCTTTTTGTTCCTTTTTCAAATCTTTTTACTGTATCTTTGCCGTTAATTTTGCTATTTTACAGCGTTTTGGCGGGAAAATAGCGGAATTGTGAGAGAAAAAATGAAATAGTTTTTTTTATTAGATAATGAAATGTAGTATTCAATCTGATAAATAATGAAATTTTTTAGTATGTATTTGAAGAAACATAGTAAAATTCCACAAATTTTACTTGTGAAAAAATTGAACTAATTAAATCCCATTTATGATTGTGTAAAGTAATTAATGTCCCAAATATTATAATTAAGAAAACTAATTTATTTTGTATATTTATAAAATTCCAAATTTTCTTTTTATAATATATAAAATTCCAAATTTTGCTAGAAACATTGAAAGTATTTGTATTTATCTTTGGAATAGTGAATTTTAATGATGTTTTTTTCATTTATCAATGTTAAATAACAAAAATAAAATTAGGCCCATATTTGTAAGAAAAAATATTAAGGGCCCAAGTAAGTTAGGCCCATTAACAGATTCAGTGATAAATCCTAAAGAAGAAGAGACTCTTCTTTCATCTTCCTCCTCCTTAAACCCTAATCTCTCTCCTTTCCTCCAATCTCTCAATGACCACCGTAATATCGCCGCCGCATCCGCCGCATCCGACGGAGGAACTTGTTCCCGCTCTGCAGACGTCAAGAGTGAGTCCCAAGACGGTGAATGGAGCCGTGAACGCTCTTCTCAAATGGAGAAGCGAGAAATCAAAAACAGAGAAGCCACAGCTTCTCGAGCAAGACGAGTTCGTCTACCTCGTCGTTACATTGAAGAAGATTCCACAGACGAGCCGCACGAAAGCTCACCGTATCCGTTTGCCGCATCCTCTAATCAACCCGACGGAAGATTCGCCTGAGCTTTGTCTCATTATCGACGACAGACCTAAAAGCGGTCTCACTAAGGACGATGCGATGAAGAAGATCAAATCCGAGAATATTCCGATCACTAAGGTTCTTAAGCTCTCGAAGCTGAAGACTGATTATCGACCTTTCGAGGCCAAGCGGAAACTCTGTGACTCTTACGAAATGTTCTTCGCTGATCGGAGAGTGATTCCTCTGCTTCCGAGGTTGATCGGGAAGAAATTCTTCGCGACGAAGAAGCTTCCCGTTGCGATTGATTTGAAGCATAAGAATTGGAAAGAGCAGATTGAGAAAGCTTGTGGTTCTGCTATGTTCTTCATGAGGACAGGGACTTGTAGTGTTATCAAAGTCGGGAAGTTGTCGATGGAAAGCGATGAAATTGCAGAGAATGTGATGGAGACATTGAATGGTGTTGTTGAGATTTTGCCTAGTAAGTGGAAGTATGTTAGGTCTTTGCATTTGAAGTTGTCTGAGAGTTTAGCATTGCCTATGTATCAGTCTGTGCCTGATTTGAAGCTCAAGATCGATGCTTTCGATACCGAGAAGAGTGTTGTTAAGGAAGGGAAGAAAGGTAAAACCGAAGATGCTGTTGTTGTTGATGGTAGTGAGAGTAGTGAGAAGAGTGTTTCGGTGAAGGAGAAGAGGAAGAAGAAGAAAGGTAGGATTCATGAGGTTAGGTATATGGATAGTAATGTCTCTGAGTTGCTAGATGAGGATGAGATTGGTGTTGATGACGATAAGGTTGAGGTTGTTGAGTCTGAGGACAAGGAGAAGAAGACGAAGAAGAAGAGGAAGAGTGAGATTGCAGAGAGTGAGAAACCGATGAAGAAAGCTTCCAAGCGGAAGAAGATGAAATCAGAAGTTGTGAAACCGAAACCGAAAGCGAAGAGCAAGGATGGATTAAAGGCAAAGAAGACAAAAGTTACGAAAGTCGAGTCTAGTGGTGGATTGAAACCCAAGAGGAAGAAGAGCTCTTAGAAATCGCGGCAACATCTCTGCGTGTTTGCTTCTTTTCGCTCGAATAGTTTTGAGAATGGATTTATGTTTCGCCGTGGTTCGTATTACATTTTGAAGCCTCTTCATTTTTGTTCTGCCTCTTTGAACATCATACCAATATTCGATCGCTTACTTAACCTTCTTGGTTCTAAACAAATAGAAAGAGTTCAAAGTTGCTATGGTATAAAGATAAGCAAATGGATCAAAGGGAAACAATAGTTATTATAAAAACTAAGTATGACAATGTTTATAAATAGTTTATTGTAGCTGCATATAAAAATAGACAAAAAAAATAATAATAATTTATACTAGTAAAGAAATCATAATAAAGATGTATGTAGTATAACATTATCTTGCAGCAAGCCTAAGAATGGTTTTACCAGTTATTCTCCTGATGATAGGGGCTCCTCCTTTCTCTTTCTGCTCTTTTCTAATACGCGTAGACCTTCTTTGTAACATCATTTTCTAATCACCGGACCTCGATATGGAACTCTCCATATCACAAAGTTATCCGGAGGTTGATACTCTTCTAGCCATGTCACATTTGAGATCACTTCTCCACTCATCACTTCAATCTCACCTAGTTTCACATACCACATCATCAACAACACTGCTAAAGTAGCAAATGATATTTGTTAACCAAATCTGTTTAGATGTTCATATAATGCGCGTGTTCCACTATATCCGCATTTAGACTCTTATCTAATCACGAACTCATTCCTAAACAAAGCGTTGAAAGTGGTAACATTAAGAAATATAGAGCTATTTACCTGGTAAATCTCGTATTGGGGATTTCCGGAAGTAGTTGCAATGTCTGCCATGGGTAGAAGAGTATGGAGGAGATAAGATGTCGAAGATTGCACAATGGGTAATGGCTTTGAAAGAATGAATGTTTCCACCGGTTGTTGGATATAGAGTGGTTGCTGGGCAAGGTGCAGTCATTTCAGTATCCTTGACAAGCTTCGCGGGTCTTGCTATGAATGAAAGGGAACAATAAATTTATCAGAGACGAATTCTTATAAAATGATTTGCATAGCACGGAGGTACATTGGGGCTGCTTTCATACCTTGTAATGGATCATCTAGCTCTGATGGGTCAGGCTCAACCCAATCATATGACTTCACATGCATTGAACCGTAAACAAGCTTGCTTAGCACTGTCATGCCTGGATGATTATGAAGTGGTATGACAGAAGAAGGCGGCATACAGAAAATTCCAATCTGACAAAATAATAATCAAAACATTATAAGCAGGCAACAAAAGCAAGAATCTTGCGTCTCATAACTTTGTTTAACTGCAGTGAACATGAAGAGCATGTCGCTCCTCGGGTTAGAGGAATGAACATAGCAGGATTCAAGACGATTAGTAATGATAAGAACCATGGCCAGTAGTTCTGCTTTCAACATAAGAAGCCTACCAGAGGTATTTCAACTAAATTCTATGCCTATCCATATTTCCTCTAGACTTCTTAGCCAATTTTCGACCATATTAATAAAGTCATACTCAATCTTTTAAAAGGTGAAAACTACCAGTGATACCATGATGAAAAGTTTTGCTCACCGAGAAGCTATCACACTCATGTAAATGGAAGTATTTTATCGCAGGCAGAGAATGATGGTTTCCATTACGTTCGTTCCCAGGACCAGACCAGTTACGCACCAATTGAGCTTCCTGTTCGAGACCAACATCAGATGGCTTGATTTTCTCTGAAATAAAAGTTACAAATATCATGTACAGCCGCGAAATATTTAACAGTGCAAACAACCATCCCATACCGATACACACACGAGAGTGAAAACCTCAAAACAGCACTGCAATTCACACATCACTAACAAAATAATGTGCCTAAAAGAACAAGATTGCAGATAAAGACAATGGATCAACAATGTAGTCCTACCCAACACAGTGCGAACCTTGTCTAAGGCCTCCTCAGACACAGGTCCATTAGGTGAAAGAGATGACTTGCAAGTATTGAAAAGCCTCTGGATAAAATACGGCATGATACGAAAAAAACGAAAAACTTGTTGAGCTCTTCCTCCTCAACTTCTGTTACCCTCTTATCACCTTCTTCAAAATGATTCTCAAGCACTGCCCTGAAACAAAAAATGAGAGAAAGACAACAACTTTAACTTTGTACATAGCCTCAGAATCTAAACAAACACAAATTTTACAAATCCCAGAAGCTGTGTCTCTGATGAATGATCAAACTTTTCGTCGAAATCGATTTCGAAAACCATTGCATCTAACCTAATTGAGCTCGCCATGAATAGAATTTAGGTCAGTTTTCTTTTGCTTTGCTAAAATCATAAATCAACCCGAATCGAATTGAACGGTACACTGCAAAATTTCTCAATTCGTTTGAGAAGATCACAAGCAGAAGAAAAACAACAACAACGAAACTATATCAGAGACACATACTCGAAGATTTTCGAGTTTGTTTCAGCTAGTTAGGAGCAGAGGAAGAGGTAAAGTAGAAGCATGAGAAAATGGAATAAGAGGAATATGAATTCGAATTTTCAAAGAACGAGGAGAGAGAGAGAGAGACCTTTTACGAGCAGAAGAGTGAGAATCTGAAGAACGGCGACGAAGAAGAAATCGGAGAAAGAAACGATGATGGAAATGGTTTTAGTCGGAGGAATCAGAATTTGATCTCTTTTTGGTGTTTTCTTGCTTTGTGAGTCATTAAAGTTTGTCTAAATTTCACTTTGGCCCCCATACTTTATAAAATAGTTATTCCCACCATGATATTTTTTTTCTCTCGAATCAATTCCAAACATTTTTTTTTCTTACGAGTTATCTATAAGAATGAGTAAACCACTTTGTAAAATACTCATATAGGTTTATTCATAGTGAAAGCTCCTAATCCAAAAATTGATTAAATGGTTCATTAATGTTTCTGCATCAGAAAATTTGAAGATTGATTTTCTGTAAATGTAATGGAGTCAGACTAATAGAAAATCTTCAGCGTGGTACAAACAGAATCGTTCGATTTGGTGATGGAATCCAACAGACAGAGCGAAAATTTTACCGATTTTTTCTTTCGTGTTTTATAGGTTCTCAAAATGTATAAAAATTTAGATAGCAACAAAATACTCAAGGTTTTTTTCCTTATTTTTTAACCCAAAAATTTAAAGAGAAAACTCATATTCCATTGGTGGATTTAAAACTTTGAAAGCCCAAACTTGTATATAACTTTGTTGATTTGCTCTATATTATAGTGAATGGCCTTTTCTTGGGCTTTCTTTTTCTTTTCCTGTCAACAACAAAGCTTCATTATCATAGCCCAATGGGCTAATACATCATACTTGGGTTTAGACCCCAAACAACATTAAAACATTAAGTGAACATTATTGAACAAATGTGAAATTGCATTTTCCACATTTATTTTTTTGAAAAAAGAATCTTTGACTATATGTATTAAATATTTATAAGACGTGTGAATTATAAATCACCTTGTACTTGTACATTATTTAAAAACAACCAAACATCAAAAACATTATCCAATCATGTTTCATTGTCAATTCTAAAAATTGCATCAGATTCGAGCAAATTATTGATTGGTTCAACATTATTTATCATGAACAGAAATGACCAGATCAAACATGTATATATTAGTATATATACATCTATATACACATATAAGTGTAAACACACGTTACGTATATAAATTAATCGAAAAACATATACAACCAGAAAAATTATTTTTTTGGCTTCATTCTGACATAAGTTGGAGACAATAATGGAGTAATTAAACTAATAATTATAGCACATAATTTATATATAAGTTTTATTCTATTTATTATGATTTACAATTAAATGACTTGGAGGAATCTTGACTTAATCCCACACAGATTTATTATTAGCCATTTCACAACCCAATTTTTTGTAAAATAATTATAAAATTTTGAGCAATTTTCTAAAGACTATAGACTTTTATTTTTGCTGAATTATTCCACAAACGTCATCAAATGTGTCATCTCAAACTACATCTATATGTCATGGAAAGGTCCCATGTTACTCCCCACAAAGTTACAAACACATTTGTTTAGATCTCATAAAATGATGGCACGAGCCAAAACGTATAAACAAATAAATTATTGCATAGAAGTTGTGAAATTCGTTAGATAACCTCAAGAAGAAGATAGGACTTAGGGTTAAACTCAAATTAAAGCAAATATTTCGTCTAAGATTCTTTATCAATTGTTAATGTTTGCAGTTTATCCCTTAGACTTGCATGTGTTTATAATGCTTTCAAACTCGATTTATAACGAGAATTAGAATAAGACTTCTAACCTAACGCGGGATCGCATTTTACATTTTAATTGGTATTATGAGATTTATGATAATGTAAAACTACTATTAGATCAACAAAAGTATTGTAAATTGGTTGTTTTTTTTTTAATTTATTATTTTTCGAAAGTGAAGATTTCATTTTTCTAATTACAAAAAAAGATTTCATTTTTCTTACTCTCTCTACTTCATTTTTGGTTAATATTTCAAAAATATATACACGATTTAGTTATAAAAAATCACACAACTTAAGATATTACATATTTTTTTGTACAATTTTTCATGTTCATATAGAAACATCACTAAGTAAAAAAAAAATACAACCAATGATAAATTATACTACATGTTATAATGATCATAAACATTTAAAAAAAACATTAGTAATTCATTTTGCATTGAAAGTTGAAAATGTCACTTAGTAGGAAACAAAAAAAACTTGTGTAATTTATCACAAAATCTCGGGTGATAATGACCTTTACATAAATTTCAAGAGGTTAATTTTCAATATAATATAGATTTAGTCAAAAATATATCAATCATAAATCTATAAATCTATGGTTATGAAAATACAAATATACATGCATTTTGGGCGGTAAAAAGGGACCAAACTAAAGTCATAGTTTAAGGATTCAAAATAAATTAGTCGAATAACCAAAGTTTATTTTCATTACATGAATAAGCATAAAATTAAAAACATCACAGTCTATATATCAGATGAGGATAAATTATGATATAGATTTGCATAGACTTAATCAAAATGTCCAGCTAATTAAACAAATAATTTGATCAGCAAACCTTATGGTAATAATAATAAAATAAAATTTCCACGATAGAGAGAACCTTTCAACATAAAAATAAACTAATACAAACAATACAACTGGTCATAGTTTATTCAAATAAAATACAAAAAACGATTAAATATAATAACAATATTAATCCCCTTTGATATTTGCCTGCACGTCCTTAAGTAGAGAATAATAATAATCACATCAAGGATTTGATTAAAACCCTCTCACTAATCACCTTCTCTAATCACCCCTTAAGCAGAAACAAAAAAAAAAACATCATTTCAAGTTCTTTGTTTCCGGCGAAATCGAACGGTCAAGATTCAATCATGCACCGTAGAGGAATTCAAGAATCAGACGATGAAGAAGATGAGACTTACAACGACGTCGTTCCTGAATCTCCTTCTTCTTGTGAAGACACCAAGATCTCAAAACCATCTCCCAAAAAAAGGTTTTTTAGTGAATTATTTTTTTTATTTGCTTACAAATTTCTATAATTTTCCTTTATCAAAAAAAGTTTTTATAATTTTTCTTAATTATACAATTTTTTTCTAAAAATTTCGTTTATAAAATAAAAATTATATAATTTTTCTTAATTATGTTATTAGTTAATTGAAAATGTAATAATTGTGTAGTAGGAGGAACGTAGAGAAGAGAGTTGTCTCCGTTCCGATTGCTGACGTGGAAGGATCTAAGAGTAGAGGCGAAGTATATCCACCGTCCGATTCTTGGGCTTGGAGAAAGTACGGACAAAAGCCGATCAAAGGCTCGCCTTATCCCAGGTATAATTACCGTTTTACCCCTCTCTGTTTTTGTTCGTTGTAGCCAGCGTACGTTAGCCTGCACGGTGGTTGGGCTAATATACGCACCTTCACTGTTTTAAAACGTTGAGTTTTATATGATTTAAGGAGAAGATTAGTTGAGGGAGGGTCATTAATTAAATAAATTATCTATAAGCTTTACTAGTATTAATTATATTTTGTAGTAACATTGGGGAAGATGAAAATAATTAAGTATATGTAGATCTAGATTTTCTACTAAAGATAATAAAGTAATAAAAGAGTAATCCGCACAAAAAGGAAAACGTATTTTACACCGTGATTAACGTGTTATATATTATAATGTTTAAAGTTTATTTGTTTGTAATTTGGAATGTAAAATTCAAAAGATAATTATTTTATCAAAAAAATTAACTGCTTTTCATGTGTTTTAAATTATGGCTTCATATACAAATTGTCTGAAACTTTTAGAACTATCAAAATGTTGCAGTAACACTTAACACATACACCCTCCTTTTATTTTACAAAAAGTGTTTTACATTTTCGATACAAATTTATATGTGAAATTTCGGTTTTAGTTTCACTGTTTAATGTATTAATTGGAAAAAAACATATTTTTAAAATATCAATGACGAGTATGTAAAAATTTTTTAAAAAATTTAATATGTATGAAGAATGTTAAAGATAATATTTTTGCGAAAGTATTTGCTAATAAAATTGTATAAATTTGATATTTTTAAGGGTTATAAATTTAGTTAATTTCGTTTAGTATTATCCAAATTGAGTGTTTTTTAAAATAAAGTTTTAGATTTTACTCCTAATTAGTAAAGTTGATAACTTTTGTGTGGATCTCTCTTCAGGGGATATTACAGATGTAGTAGCTCAAAAGGTTGTCCGGCGAGGAAACAGGTGGAGAGAAGTCGTGTGGACCCTACAAAGCTCGTGATAACCTACGCCGCCGATCACAACCACCCTTTTCCCTCCGCCGCTAACAACAAATCCCACCACCACCACCACCACCATAGAACCACCAGCTCCGTCGTCCTCAAAACCGCTAAAAAAGAGGAAGTTTTGGAAGAAGATGAAGACGAGGAAGCAACCGTCGGAACCGGCGATGAGCCGCCGGTGGGACTGGATCTAAGCCACGTGGACTCGTCGTCGTTGCTCTTAGGTGGCTGCTACGGCGAAGTCGGCGAATTTGGCTGGTTCTACGACTCGTCGATCTCTTCATCTTCCGGTTCTTCTTCGATCTATGACGTTACCTTAGAGAGAGGTTTTTCATTAGGCGAAGAGGAAGATGATTCTCTGTACGGTGATCTCGGCGATTTGCCTGATTGCGCCTCCGTGTTCCGCCGTGGGATAGTTACGACGGAGGAGCAACACCAAAGATGCGATTTTGGCGCCATTCCTTTCTGTGATAGTTCTAGATGAGAGAGAGTGTGTAGCAAAAAAAAAAAAACAAATTTTTTTTCTTCTTCTTCCACTGTAAAGGTGTATCAATGGCGGATTCATATGATTCATTTCAAAATAAAGTTGATGGGTACAATAAAGATCGATGCTTTATGATTCTATAGACGACGAGGATAACCAAAAAGGAAACTTTCCTCCATTGCTCTTACTACAGAGATTAGCTCTAATGCGAAAAGATCGTTCACTGTCGTCAGATTTGAGCTAATAGCCGGAGAAGCGAGATTCTTCTCCGGCTTCTTGAGAATGACGAATCTACAGAGAGGACATTGTCCATTGCTTTTTAACCAAGGAACTATGCATTCCTCATGAAACATGTGTTTGCAAGGAGTGATCATCACTGTTTCTTTCGGTTCGAAATCTTCTAAACACACGGTGCAGCTCTTACCGTCGTCTTCGTCGTTGGCTGATTGTTTTTGAAAGTTTCTTGAGTTGTTTTCGCCTCCGGGGGTTTTGTTTCTGTAGTATAAGCTCAAGTTTCTGAGGAGCAGGCTTTTCGGGGGCGGGTTATATGTCTCTTTTGTTAGATGTTTGAGGACATTGTCTTCTTCTTCTTCTTCTGTGGCTTGTGATGTTGATCTTGAGTTGCTTTCGGGTCTAGCGGGTTGGTTGTGAACGGCTTGCCTTAGTGCCTCGAGGTGCTGCCTTCGCGGATTGTTGGTGTTGCGGATTGGAATCTGATGCGGAGTCAGTGATGGTTGTGCTGAATCTCTGCCAATAAACAACGGTTTGACAAGTTCTTGAAGAGCATGTTAAAGACTTAAAAAACAAAATCGAAAAGCAGGACTAAACAGATGATGATTTAAGTACATGATTGATGAAATAGCTGCGGGTTGAGGATCATCGCGCAAGCGTCTGTTACCTATCTGGAAGAGAGAATAAACAAAACATCAAAACCGATAAGGATGCTAAAAACATTATGTTCTAGTTATATGATGAAAAAAGAGAAGCCTTCTAACAGAATCAGGCCGGGACCAAGCGTTCCGTGATGAGAAAGAAGGAACTCGCCAACCCGAGGACCGTGTACGCAAGCCGTATCTATCAGGCTGATTTGGAAGAGAAGAATAGCCATCTCTGGAGTTGTTCATAGCTGAATGAATTGGCTTTCTTGTAACAAAACAAGAGGTTATGATATGTCTTTGTATTGTGATGCAGTTTTTATTCCTTTTCTTGGCTTGAGTTATTCTTTTTCTCCACTTATATTTTGATTCCCTAACAGCTGATAAATTAAGCAAAGAATCTGTCTTAGTGTGTGATGTCAATTATCTCATGCCCTGTCTCCTGAACAAGTATCATGCATACATCATGACCTACATCTTAAAACTGGATGTTATGCAGAACAATCACCGTCAGAAATGTTGATAGCTAGAGGTGAAAAAGAGTCAGGACTTGCTATATCTCTATGAAGGTTCTCATAAGTCTCTTTACATTGTTAAGCTTCAAGCTTCACCAAGAGTTCCTTTCTTTCTCATCTTGCTATGCTTAACACACCAAACATTGTATCAGAGAGCAACTTTACTAGAGAAAGTACAAGAAAAATTCAGTAGATCTAACTGCTTGGTTCGTAAATACGGGATTTATCATTACCAATAACAGTAACGATCACAATTCTCTTGAGGAAAAAATGGCAAAGCACAATCCATGATAATACAATAGGTCATGGTCATCTACATCAATCCATTTTATTCGAAGAAACATAAGTCTGATATAGGATAACAACATCGCAATGACGAAAATAGAAGACGAGCAAACAGAAAAGGCAGAAAGAATGGGCAAACACAAAAGGCAGAGAGAATGAGAGACGCCACACCTTAGAAAATGATGTCTGCATCCTTCTCTGCACCTCCAACGAGTAAGTTACGAGCAGCATTTATCGAAATCCCTCTTTGCATAGAGATTCCTTCAAGAACCATTTCTTCAGCAAACGCCTTAGCATTTGCTGCTTGTCGTTCGACTTCCCTTCTCTTGTATCCCTGAATCTTCTTCAGCCTGAAGAAATCCTCTCTCTCGAGCTCATCAAGCTCTCCCTTGATATAACTGATTGTATTCTCCAGCTTTGGTTTCACAACATTCTCCAGAGCGTTGACCCTGCGGTTAGTAGTCTTGATTGCTTCGTCAAGCGTCAAGAAAGAAGTCTGGAGAGAAGCAAGTTCAACTAGAACTTCAATGGCTTTCACATAAGCAACACGACAAGCTTGAACCTGTTGACCACCTCTAGCTAATCCAGTCAAATCATTCTTGGTCTCCCCTTCAGAGAAGTGATCAAACTTAGGAAGCTTAACCCCGGCGATGTTCTCTTGCCTGGAACGAACCTTCAGTGTAGCTTCCTTAACGTTCTCGAGGACAACATGTTTGACATTCTCACCAGCAACATACTTTACTTCGGTCAGAGCAAAAGACGATGTCTTCATCATATCGCCCATAGACTCTTTCGCACTTACAATTTTCTTGAGAAGTGCCCTGAACTGAACAGTTAAAGCATCACTCTTCTTCTTGAGGAGAGCATGACCTCTTGTAGCTCCAACAAGTCGAGCTTTCATAACTCCGAGCATCGTAACAGTTGGAACCACATTCAAACGCGCGTTTTGGCCAGCCATCTTTCAAAACTACTGCAAACGAAAGGAGAATAACATAACCTCTAAAGATTCTTTTCTACCATTAACAACAACACAGAAACAAAATCTTTCAAAAGCTCTAGACTTCGAGAAGACAACAACAACAACAAGCAGATGAATTTCTATGCTACAGAGATCAACCTTAAAACCCAAATTGAGAACAGGCAAAGATTCTTTAAGATTCGGTAAGAAAAACCATTGGCTAATCAACGAAGAACCCAATCATCATCTCGAACGATCCATACAGAAATATCTCAGATTTTTCATTATCGGCTAACAAATTGAATCAAAGTCTACGACTTTAGATCATATCTCTAATACCAGAGATACCCAGAAGGCAAAATCGAGATCACAGAGTCAAAAACTATAAGAACAAAGTATCAATGGCGACACCCATAAATTTTCACAGATTCAATGAGAAATTAGGAACAGTGACAATTAAGAGGAAGAGTAAGATTTGGAGATTAACATACCTGAACCTTTCGAGATACTATAAGAGAAGACTTTAACAGGACAGAGAGAGAGAGAGAGAGAGAGAGAGAGAGAGAGAGAGAGAGCTCTTGGAGAATCGAGAATTGTTTTTAAGAAGTGATCGAGAGAAAGAAGAGAGAGCGATCGTATTCGACCTCGTCGCTGATCGTCGTGGAGGAAAGAAAAGGGGTCGTTGTGTAATTAAGTGTAAACTTAAAGGGCTTTTTTGATACAAAATAATAAAATAAAAATATACAACTCATCGCCTGGTGGGGCCTGCTTTTTGTCCGAATCTAGACACATTCTGGGCCCCATATTATATACTAATGTACTTATATTTCCTGGATTTTAATTAAAAAAGCTTGCAAATAATTCATTTCGATCTTTAAAAAAAATAGAAATGAAAAAAAAAATGAAAATCCATTTTTTGGTGTAAAATTCCAAACAATTGAGGAAAAAATTAACGAAATGATGGTTAAATAGTAAATATTCTTCGAATTAAAAAAAATATTTTGGATTCGAATTGCGTTCGGAGGAGTTAGTTCACCAAATGCGAAAATTCACTCTTCCTGAACAATGCGTTAAATATAAAGTTTTTAAAGTTCAAGCAATGTATTATATTAACAATAATAAGATCTTTGTTTAGAACTTTTCCTAATAATGTGGGAAAAGAAAAGTAACTTTTCTAGAAAAGTTGCAATTTTCAGCAACATTTATCATTAGTTGGAACACAATGCCACTTAAAATATGTTCTCATTATAAAATTTTAATTAACAAACAAACAATAGGATGTAATATAATTGTGAGCATCATGAGGCATGGACTTATGATACACTTCTAAATAGAAACTTAGCGAGCTTATCCGAATCCAAATCATTTCATACTTCTTTCTCTCAATGGCTCGTAATGCCTTAGCCACTCTCCAGTATAAACCTGCACGTACAGCCACACAATACAATGAGCCATGAGCATGACCGGCTTTGAGATTTGAAGGGTTATAAACTTATACAGTTTTGGGGGCCAAATTCTATATAGAGTTTTCTTTTGTTCGGTTTGGAGGCCGAATTCTATATAGAGTTTTCTTTTGTTCGGTTTGGGGACCAGTTGGTATATACATATTAATTCAAAAAAATTTGAGCTTGAAACAAATGTTTCATGACGTATGACCGAAGACCGACCTTGGCCATGAGCAGACCGGCCAACACATACCCTTACAAGTTTAATGGCCCTAAAATAAACAAAAATATAGACCTTTTGATCTATCAAATGAGTATTATGTATCATGTATCATTATTATTACCCATGACCATGAGCCAAAGAACCTTTTCAAGTCATTGATCTATCAAAGATTGTATGTATCTATGCATAATGTATTGCCCCTAAGCCTTAAAAGAACCTTTTTTGTTTCATTGATCTATCAAAGATTGTATGTATCTATGTATAATGTATTGCCCCTAAGCCTTAAAAGAACCTTTTTTGTTTCATTGATCTATCAAAATGTATTTGTATATATGTTTGTAACCAACTATGTGTAAGGTATTATATTACCCATAAGCCAAAAACACAAACTCATTGATCTATCAAAGTATCTACCTATGAACCAAACAACCTCTTTTAAGTCGATAATGAAGAGTGTATTTTTACCTGTTGGGGTCTCATGATCTTAGCATCAGGATCATCTAGCGACTCGCGCCAATGTGACAAGTATCCAGCAATGCGCGCGACTACGAAGAATTGCGATGGAATTCCCAATGCCCTGTGTTTTTGCCCATTCAAATTACCAACACAAATTAGTTTCATGTAAAGAAGTTAATGTTAGCAACAACCCCATTAGCAAAAAACAAAACTCATGTATATGTCTTACTTATAGATTAATCCAGTGTAGAAATCAATATTTGGGTAAAGCTTTCTCTTAATAAAATATTCATTAGAGGTTGCCTCCTTCTCTAGAGCAATCGCCACCTGAAAAAAATCATACAACAAATTTTCTTTAAATCGCATTATAACCTCTATGAATTAATACCTCGATAAATCAATAAATTATCGACTATGAGAGATATGTCAGGAGTTAGCACAAGAATAGAAAGTACCTCAAGAAGAGGTTCCCTTCCAAGAATAGAGAACACTTCATCAGCCAGTCTTTTAGCGATTTTTGCCCGTGGATCGTAGTTTTTGTAAACCCGGTGTCCAAAACCGAAGATCTTCCTCTTCCTATGAGAAAAAGAGTTAACATTTTAATGAAATGACTTATCATCCATGATCCATATATATACTTTTAGTCTTAAGTACTATCAAGTTACTTATTCTTCACATCTTCGATGAACTCTGGAATATTTTCAACATTTCCAATCTCCGACAACATCTTAGGCACGGCTTCAATCGCGCCACCATGAAGTGGACCATAAAGTGCTCCAATAGCTCCAGAAACAGCATTGTACACATCAACACCACTAAACCAAAAAAACAAACAAACAATGCCGATTAAAAACATATCAGAACGCAATGAATCTCTAACCATTGAAAACTACCTAGACGCGAGATGTCTAGCAGCAGCAGTGGAGCAGTTCATATGATGTTCGGTTTGCAGTATGAAAAGGATGTCCATGACTCGCGCCAAACGAGGATTAGGCTTGTAAGACCTATCACCACTATAAACAATAAAAGATTGAAGAATGTACTCTGTTACATATACGTTTTTGAAGCTAGAAAATGAATCTAAATTGACTAAAACAATAACTTTTATAACAAATTTTCTTCAAATGAAACTTGTTTAATCGATCAAAGAGGGATTATAGAGAGTGTGTGTATACTTCGACTCCAGCATGTAGAGGAAATTCTCCGCGTAAGAAGCGTTGTCCGAAGGAAGAACAGGAGGCTTGCCTAATGTTCTCAAATAAGCAGCCACAGCAATTGTTGGTGCCTGTAGACACATTTTATTAAATATTGTTATTCTAACATAACTTAAATCTGCCGAGGACATTGTAGTCTGGTGGTTGACTCTCCAGAGTCAATCCTCAAGCACCAAGGTTCGACCCTCTACCACCACAGAATGGAGAGAATACAATATAGGCAAAAAAATCAACAAACACAACGTTACCTTTCCAAGAATGCGAAAAATTTGTTTATCGCGAACTTGTTTCGACTTGTAAATATCTTGTCCCTACAACCAAAATGGATTCCCATGAGATCAAGAGCATAAACAAATGGAGCACAACGAGTTGGGCGTAGACATTTTCAAAAAAAAACACATTTTCAAAAATGACGAAAAATTTGAAAAAGTTACCATAAAAGAAGGATTTGCGTCAGGATAGAAAATAGAGAGTGCACTCATCGCAGTGATAAGAAGACCGAAGGGATGTGCACCCTGAGGCATGGACTGAATAAGATCCTGCAAGTAACATTAGAATCGACATCAAGATTTAGTATACTCAATATTTTTTTTGCTAACTATTTTATTTTGTAATATTTATTTGTAGTTTTTGACTGTACAAATTTATAATAAAAACATTAAATTATATATACACTTAAAATTTTATAGATATGTTTTTTAACTATTATAAAATTTAGTATTTACTAACTTTTAAAATATAGATCTCTTAATTATGAAAATATACTGGACCAGACTAGGGGGCGACCGCACCCCTATTCCCCCTCCTTCGCGAGCAATGTGTTTGGTGTAAGATTTACATTTCGATAGAAAGTTTGTAACTAACACAAGTATGAACTAATATTGAGGGAAGAGCTAGTAGAAAATTCACCAATATTTCTTGTGGCACATCTGAATGTTGAGTAAGTGCAAACTCCCATTCAGCGAGCTGATTTTGAGAAGGAAGATTCCCATAAACTGCAAGAAGAACAAAACTAGAACACTTAAACATCATCTTCCCTCCTTACATTAGTAAGACTATGAAGATGATCAAGAAGACTTACTGAGGAGATAAGCAACTTCAGTAAAAGTGCTGTTTTCAGCCAATTCTTCGATTGGATATCCTCGATATCGAAGGATTCCTTCATCTCCCTCGGTGTAAGAAATCGAAGATCGAACTGGAGCCGTGTTTAAGTAACCAGGATCGTATAACACTAGCCCTTTGTCATCCTTCCCGGTCGTAATCTGTCACACCAAACATGTAAATCCATCTCTAAGTCAATTCGACATCATAAAATTTTATTAATTTATCGAGTATTAATTTATCTAAATAAATTTTATGGTTACGTATGAGATTACTAGAAAAAGATAGATAAGAAGGATCAAAATATAGATAAATTCAAATTAGATCATCTACTTTACAATTATTTGCAAGTTATCAAGAATACGCAAGAAAAGCACATCGAACTGTTGAACTCGGGTTAGCAACTTTAAAGTACAACTTGTTATATTATATACCTTCTTGAGATCAATGGATTTAACTGTACCATCCTCTGAGACTTGGACTTGATATTTCTTTCCGGTACGCTCATCGACGACCCTTAAGTTTCCCTTAAGGGATCCGTGCAATGCAGCGGATGTGCACCATGGCTCGATAGCCGGTAAAACCTGTTCTTGTCCGATAGGATCAGTCACCATCAAGTGCGCTGAGAGAACAGCCAAACGAGCTTTAACTCTCTCCGAATTAATCTCCATTTTCACACCTCAACAAAAGGAAAAGATGATAGAATTTATAGAAACCAAGTGACATGTACAAGCTATAGTAGAGAAATTTTAAAACTGATAAATTTAAAGTGTGTACGTATAGTTAATTTCATATCCATCTTTGACATTTGTCTATAGATTCTATACTAGTTACCTTTTTGGGGATGAATAGCGTGAGTCTAGAGTGTTTTCTTTCTTTCCTTTTATGGTTTTTTATTCTAACTAATGGATTTTATTTGATTAAAACACATTCGGACTACACAAAACCGACAAAGGTATAACTTTTCCTGAGCCAAGAGATGGTCCTAGAGTCAATAGATGGTTGAAAATCGGACACTAAAAATACGAAAACAAACAACACTTAAATAATATTGTCCTTAATTTTTCTTTTTTGGTCTTTTTGTTCACTGATGAGAGATAAATTTGTAAAATCATCTTAATATTTATTTATATATTTTATCCTCAAAACTTAATAAAGTTTTTATTTTTTTTAAATAGTACAAAACTAAAACTACATCTACATCATAAATCATTAAAACTAAACAATAACTCAAAAAACTAAACTCTAAATCTTAAAAACTAAACTTCAAATCTAAAATAGTACTAAACTCAATTCTCAAATGTAAATTCTAAGTTTTAAAATCAATTTTAGTGTTGTAGGATTATTGGAGTTCAAAATATTTTGATGATTTATTATTGTATTTTAGGGTTTCTAAAAAATGATAATTTAAAAACCTATATGACAGTTACTTTTTCTTTGAAAAGATAAGTCACGTGGTCCATGCTTTGTTTGTTATATCAACTCTTTTATAATTTATATTTCTCTACGATTACTGTATAAATTTCAATAATTCCTAATTAAATAATATTAGTTTGATTTGTCATCTTGCTGAAGCAACCCAGAGCAGTTACTTCTCATGGTCCCTTAATTTGACATTTCCGTTCTATTTGGCTGCCAGAAGACAACGATGTCGAGTAGGTGAGGTAGGTCTATTGCAAACAACTTGCAATTTAATCATTTACCCAAAAAATTATATTTAATAAGTCATGCAAATAATAGAGTAATAATACTAGTTGATTTAATTTAAAAAAATATATATATTAATGACAAAAAATACATCAAAAATAGAAAATTAATTTTTGTGAAACAAAAAAATTAAGACATCAATATTTATGAGACAGAGGGAGTAGATCTTATTATACAAAGTTGAACATGTTTCAACGTAAACGTGACACGTAAACAAAATTGTAGCTCATTTGGATATTTAAGAGCACTCTCTTCATTTATATTATTTCATATAATTTTTTATATATTTATGAATCAATTTAAGATTTTTTATTTGCGATGAATAACCAAATGTTGATTTAAAACTGCAATTTACTTACACGAGTTATAATCATACATATTATTTGAAAGTGAATTTTAATCTAGAATCTATTTATACGAACTAGTATTATTATGCATGTTATAAATTTTATACTTCAGATATTTCATTTTTATTTGCATATCAAGCAAGTCCTTATATATCCAAACTAGAACCATATTGTTTTTTCATTTTTTGATAAGAAACTAGGGCCATATTGTTTTTTTGGGGTAAAAAGAACCATATTGTTGCTCGAAGATATTTTTGTTTCGAAGAAAATGAAATAAAGATGAGGACGAGCAAATGTGTTGTAAGACAAGAGACTTTCGTCCTTTATATATCGCTTTGTTTGCTACGAATTTAGCTACAAATTGTTTCCATATTCGTAATAATTTGACTACACATGTGAGGCACATATATGGAGAACATCAAATATCTTAATGTGGGGAAAATGATGCAGACAAGTTTGTCTCCAGTAATTTAATACTAGTAGCTACATTATTGCTACAACTTGCAATGGAGCCAAACTAAAATATATACTAATTTGGGCAAGTGTAATTTTTTGTTTAATTTTAAAAATATTGTTTGTAGCTCAAATCAATACTTTTTTTTTTTACAAATTTGCTAATAGTTAGATTCAATATTATTTATTCTCTAAAATATTTGTAGAAATCTTTTGCTTGCTACAAACATAAGTGTGACAAAATTCATAATAATTTGGCAAAGTGTGACAGTCAAAAAGTCTGGCTAAGACTATGTTAATCCGGAGACGCCACATCACTAACGTTATTGAATTTGTTTCAATATTCGTTTAGTGGATACGTCTAATGAAAATTTCAAAAGTGTAACAAAAATACACCAAAGATGGTCATCGAATGAAGAGGCTTTTGCATAGTTACAAGTTCCAACCAATGCATACTAATATCAAAAGAATGACGTGATAGGGTTCGTATTCGCAGAATCGTCGGAGATTAGAGTTCGTGTTCTAAAAGATCATCGGATGATGTAGTTTCGTGCTCTCTGGTGTCTTCAACTTTCCTATCCACTTTTGTCGTCGCTGATCATTTGGATTATCATTGAAACTTTGGTTACAATGTAGAATTGTACCAAAATTTCATTTCGTTAGATGAATATTTACATGTCTATCAAAAAAAAAAGGCATGATAAGATTAATTTATAATTTTATCGATGGGCTCAAATTGAAAATTTATTCGAAATGGGCTAATTTTATCGATGGGCTCGGTTACTAGGTATTCGAAAATGGGCTAATTTTATAGATGGGCTCAAATTGAAAATTTATAATCTCACTATGTATATACAAGTTGATCCATTTGTTTGTCGATGCCTATAAAATTCTGATTTGTCAATATTCTTTTATTAAAATGTTAAATTGTATATAAAAAAATTGAACTTGAATTCTTGTTGATACGTATTTAATATCTTAGCATATAGTTAGGGTCAGTCCTATATTTTATATTAAAAAAAAAATAAACAAAAATCGGTTTTACATATTTAAAAAAAAAATGATTAAAGTTTTTAATTTTAATTTTTTTGGAGGAAAAGTTTCAGAACCTATCACTGCAAAATTGTTCAGTATGAGGTGATAGATCTGGTTCGGTATTAAATAACATTAAATCATCAAATTCTCGAGCCGGTAAAAGTTTTTTTACTGCCATACAAAAAAGTGAAAAAGCTTGTTGCAGAATATTAGTTGAGGTCAAATCAAAGTCCTACGTCACATAGAAATCTACCATAAGATTTTGAGTTATGTAGATTATTACTAAAAGCTCTGACAAAAAATTTACACCAGAAAGTAAAAAGTTTTTATTTTATTTACAGATATCGAAACGTCGTCGTTGTGAATCTACTTCTTCACTTTTTTTTTTGTTTCTTCAAAAAATGTGAAATCGCCATTAGAGTGAGACTCTTCGAGCGGGAAACTCCGAGACTACTTCTCTCTCGTTCACGAGAAATCGATTCGTCATCTTTTGTATGAATCCATGGAAGGTGATTCTCAAGGATTTTCCATCAGGTGAGTGGTTCAAATTCGTTTAGATTTTAGCTTTTTTGAGTCGCGATTTTGAATTTTTTTTCCCGATTCGTAGAGAGTACTCACGGAAGAGAAGGAGTGTTGAGCTCCGGAAAAGTTGGCCGTTCTCCGGCGAAATCACCGTAGATCTTATTCAATCGCTTCTTCCTCCGATTACTGTCGTTAAGTTTCGGTGGTGGTCGCATGAGCTAGCTTCGCTGTTAGCTAAACCTCCTTTGACGGTGGATGATTCCGATTCGTCCTTTTGGGGAAAGGCAAATGCAGAATCTAGACCGTGTAAGAAGCGTTCGCCGCAGATCCAATTAGTTCGCGAGGAAGACGAAGGAGATGATTCGTATGTTTTCATCGGTTCAAAGAGGAAGAGGACGAACGATTTCAAATTTGCTAACAAGGTTCGTATACTAATCAGTCGATTGTTGATGTTTTGAAAGTTTCTCTATATGTTGCATTGGCTTGTGTATTAGCTCATTAGTGTTGTTAAACTAATATTGGTGAGTCTGTGTCGCATATTACATTCAGGTTCATAGATGCAGAGAACAAGCTCGAGAAAATGTTGATGGTGGGGATGAAAAAAGCTGCTCTGGTGTTGTATCTCTTAGTAGCAAGAAGGATGGATCTTTCAGCAAAGAGAAGGATTATGAGTTCAAGGTTCCGGGAATTTTGAAGGCTAATGATGAAGTTTATGCTCTTCAAGGCGAGAGGCGAGTAAGGTTCTCTGATCAAAGTGGAAATGTTGCTTCTTTGGAACTATGCTGCGTGGAAATGGATAGGTTGAGTCTCTTTTCGTCAGAGGATCAGTCATCGGTTAATGACAAGCGAACAAAGGTTATGTGGAGTGATCAGAATAGTGCTGCTATGCCCTTCGAATCC
The DNA here is from genome assembly GCA_900406275.1 of Anastatica hierochuntica. Taxonomy (NCBI): domain Eukaryota; kingdom Viridiplantae; phylum Streptophyta; class Magnoliopsida; order Brassicales; family Brassicaceae; genus Anastatica; species Anastatica hierochuntica. The sequence goes on from OVAN01000018.1 coordinate 131,961, forward strand.
AAACTTGCGGTTTCAGAAAGACAATTAAGTCATGCTCGAGCAAGATCTGAGTTGCTTTGTTTTTCTGAACCACGTCTTAGTTCACTGGATCGACTAAAGGATGCATTGGATTTGGAGAGGAAGGAACATGCGACTCAACCTGTACAATCATTCTCCTCTGCTTCAAGTGAGACTACACGCAGAAGTTGCTCTACTTTTTCTCTACCTGCATCAGCTGATATGCATAAGGGGACTTTGTTGTGCCAGTTTCCTTTGGATCCAGTTTTGGGAGAGGCGATCTTGAGGTTCCCGCTGAATTTACAGGGTGAGCTAGATGAAACAAATGGACAGGATAGTATAAGTTTCGACCGGTTAGGTTCAGGTACTGGTTCCTCTCAATCGAATGATATTTTACTTGGTGTGGACTTCTATAGTGGGAAGAAGCATTCAACTGAGGCAGCACTTATTGAAGATGGTGTAGACAAATTTCCAATGCATAATGAGAAACACCACAAGTACTTTCCTACGAGGCTCGGGGTTGATGAGACCTTCATGGAGAAAGCATATCCAGAGTGTGGTCAAACTGTATATTCCCCGGTTTCTGAATTCAAGCCGAGGAGCCACACAATCAATCTATCACAGCATAACGGTCTGACTCAGAACCCAAATGTTAGAAATGTAGTTGCAAATCGTAATGGTTTGTGTTTACATAACAGTCAAGCAACGATGCGGTTGATGGGTAAGGATGTTTCTGTTGGCACAAGACACTCTGATATGGTTAGAAAGGACCAGAGGATCATAGCACCGGACGCTTCTGTTAATAGTTCCTTTCTCAATAACCATAGCTGGCTATGGCGCAGACCGACAGTTGGATTTTCAGAAAGTCATTCAACCATTGCGTTGGATAAGAATTGGAACCGAAGTGATACTTCAAAGGATCCATTTCCTTTGATTTGTGAACCACATGTCAGCTTGGTTCCTCGATCAAGAACAACCGTCATTTCTGATTCAGTATTTCCTCCCACGATCCTGAATCCGTGTTGCTCACTTACGTCTTTGCCAATGTCTAATATGGATCTCAGCTTCCATGGATCTGGTTTAGGACAAGCAAACTGTTTTCCGTTTAGCCAGCAACAGTTACCTCTACCATTTATACCTCAGTTTGCTGCTCTGCCTTGTGATTACAACAGCATCGGTATTGGTCCATCTTTTGGATTGCCTTTATCTTACACAGATCCTATTAGACAGTCACATCCTCGTCGACCAGAGAGTTCCTTTGGGAGCTCTCGTTCGGGATTGTCTTCCATCAATCTTGAAGAGCAACAACTAGTGTCCCATGCGTCCAAGCCAGCGTCTTATATAAACGTCGGAACAACAAACAAGCAAGTAGGTAGCATCTATAGTACAGTGAAGACCCACAAAATCCCCAAGTTTCCAATGCAATTCTGAGAAAAGGATTCTTTACAAGCCACCAAATTAGGAAACATACGGAGTATGGAAGTAAAGGGTCAACAAAAAATATTGCTTGGGTTGTTCACAATGAAGTCTTATGAACAGACCCGACTAAAATCTAATTTTGTCTTTGATGCAGCTCCAAAAAATATAATGATTAGAATATCAAAATTATGTAACACTGATAAAAGTTAAAAATCATTACAAATTCTCCTTAATTAAATTATGGGTTACAAAAAAGAAAATACAAACTTACAAACATCTATTATGTGATGAATTATTATAACATCTTTAGCTATAATTAAACAAGAGATACATTTTTATGCTATACTAATTTTTTAAAAAAAAATTGAAAAACAAAAGCTACATATGCATAAAGTCTAGATTTAATGTCCTCTGTCTCTAAAATACTCTTAGTAATATGGACACATGAGAGACATATGAAGCAGAGGCTGAAGGCTTAAACCTTCTTCCCTCTGTTCTCTCGTACAGCCGCAGTTGAATTGGCTTATCACTACTTTTATCAGTTCATGATTTTGCATTTTCTAATGAAGATGTTGGAGGAATTTACATATTTATACCAAAGAGATCGTGCCTCGCGGTTACTAATCTCTAGCCACGGCTTTGCTGGACCGCTGAAATGTAAAACCGCGGCAGATTTCAGAATCCCTTCAGGGGATTCCACGGAACGAGATCCTAGCCCGGCGACATGCCATGATGGGTCAAGGGATTGTGTGAGTCCTTTAAAAGCAAGTAGTGTCGGTGGTAAAGCTCCCGGTTGCCATAATTGTAGCCCGGAGCTAACACTCTGCAGTGAAAATTAAATTAGATAAGTGTTAACTAGTTCAAGTGCCGATAATATAACGACAAATTGAGATTGATGATATGTATACTCACGAGTCTTAACCATGTCGAGTAAGCTTCTGTGATGTTGGTTTGTCTCCAGGCTTTGAGATCAAAGACATTCATACCGGAAAGCCAAGCGCAGTCATCTTGGAGTAAGTTTGATGAGATCAGAGTATGTGAGAAGTTGAAATAGTCTTTGTATTTTCTTCCCGGACAACAATTGTTTCCACACCACGAATCAACTACTGCACCAACTACTTTACCATTAAGGTCTATTTCCCATAAAGACGAAAGGTCTCGCTGTACTACTACATCATCATCCAACAAAACTATCTTGTTGAGATCTGGAAAAAGCTGTGCGGTTCCACAAGAAAAGAGAAAGGACTTCAATACGATTTGTTAAGCTCAAATGAGAGTTGCATGTAGAAAAAACTTTACCATGGGAAGGAAGATGCGAAGATGATTCAAAAGGGCGAGGGAGCTAGGATTTAGAGCTTGCAAGGATTGCTCATGAGTACCTTCGGCAAAACTAAAATCAGAGTCTTTCAAGTTCTGATAATGCCGTTTCCATATCATGCGGTGAATTTCAAGCATCTCCTTAACCCTGAAATTTACTTCTTCAGGCCAATCATACTGATGAAGTCCCTTTACTTCAACAACCGGTGATGAAGCCGAGTTTATAGCAAACCAAGCGTACATAGGGGTATAGGTTTTCTTATCTGTAACGATGTGAAATACGTATTTCTCAGGATTCGCAGCATTTCGTACAGTAGAAGATATGACGACAGAGGCAGCAAGGACATTGTCCGTCAAGATGACAACATGGTGAAAAGATGGGTCGGTCAAACAAGAGACGGATTCAGGTGGAGGCAAACGCGTTCGAGCCATTGCATTTACAGAGAATTCTTCAGTTAATCTGAGGGAAAGGCAATGGAGGCTTTTGGGAATACCGTGAGAGGCTAAATGCCAGTACACTAACTCATGATGTTGCGCTGATTGGACTTTACGTTCCATCTGCAACAGCTGAAAATAGAAGAGAATAAAGCGTTTACATGGATAGAAGGGCCACAGGGAATACAAGTAAAGATAATAGTTGCCCTTATTAGCTAGTCATAAATAAAACTCTACCCTTCAAAGCTTCACATAGATGAGAAGAAGCTTTTCATTTCTCAATACAGGACGATTTATGCATATGCTGTAATTGGTATTGAGCGGCTAATATGATCAATTTACCTTAAAATCAACATGTCTTTCTGCTTAATCTAAACACCGATAATCTCAATGCCAACATTATACGACCACTCATAGTCGGTCTTCTTCAAGCTGAAAGTTATTCATCTATGATAACATAGTCTAGGATCTTAATTCTACATCTACAGGACAGGACAATAAGTCAATAACATCCTCAGAGAAACTCCACCATAAAATTCTTTTATCATCCACTAGTTATTGAACATATCTTGAGGTAAAATAACTATCTTCTAATCCAAGAAATTGTTAGGATAGGTGATCTAGTAAAAATAATTTCAGTCTGCATCCAAACTTGACATTACATTACATTAATGACTATAAATGTTTCAAGAAACAAAGATAGAGAGACATACCATCTTCTTAGTCACAGAAGCAAACGCCCTTATATCACGGCGTTTTAAAGTCATCTCCTTGACAAGGTCATCAAAGGACTCGAACGAGCCCTTATTTCTTCTTCCATTAACCTCCTGATCAGTCTCTTCTACTAGCGCTCGTGTCAACTCTTCCCCAATTTTCTGAAAGAGGCACATAAACGCATTTTCTTGCCATGAGTTGTAACTAACTCAAAAGCTGTCAAAATGTCTTTACATCAACTCATGACACAAAGTAACAAGAACTGTTTAAACGGAAACAGTAAAATGGAAAAGCCTTTTTTCAAATCATCTATTGGACTTATCCTTCTGTCACGTTCCTCTTTGTTGCTACGTAATAAAGGAGAAGGAACCAAGTGGCTATGGATTTTCTGGTTTGGCAGTAAAATCTACCACGTGTCCTGTCAGAAAATTTGAGTGGAAGATTGTAACTCCTACTTTTAAGTCTAACTGATGTTTACTACATTGGTTCTGGCATCTATAGTAGCCTATAAGAAACTCTACTAAGATTCTTCTTTCCTTCCTATCCAGTAAAACCAAGCTCCATCAGTGTACATTCTCTAAGGCATGCTATGTTCAAATAAAGTAAAAAAAATGTAAGTAGATAATAAGAAAGCACTTTGTGGGCTCATATCCAAGACAATCCCACATCTTGACAACAGTATCAAGTTTGTTAAATCAACGAAAAATAACAAACGAATCTATCAAAATCATCATGCGTACAAGAAGAAAACAATGTAAAAGTGTGTTGCCTGTTACTATCAAAGTAAAACAACACTACACGCGAAGGTCATTGCATGGATAGAAACTATAGCAAACACACAAATCAAAATTCACCCTTATGCTATTTTTATTTTTATCTCTCTCTGTTCATAGATAATGACATGAAATGATCAAAGTTACCCCACCAAGGTCCAAGAAGGAGGCTCATCATCTCTCACTATACGACACTAGCAAACAACACAAAGGTAATACAGCTGGCAAAGACTTATTTTTTCCCCCATAACAATCATAAAGTTATGGCAAGTGTTTGAATCTTTTCTTCTCTTTCGCCATCAATGTTTATAACAAAACAAAAAAAAGTCATTGATTAAGAAGCTACCTAAACCAAAACCAACAAGTGAAACAATCTACTACTACTATATAGCAATAAAGCTTAATACACTTGAGAATGGATTCAATATAGTATTAGACTAATGCAAAAAGCTTTACCTGAGATGTGTCGCCTCCACGGAAAAGTCTCACTCCCATGCAATCTGTGAATTAGAGAGTCATATTAAGTTACAAAATCATTCATGAACAACACAACGAAGATCACAAGCACATAGCATTCAATACGAGTATAATCCAAATCGAATCCAATCATTCACTAGATTCACACTTTGTATCTCCTTGAACAAATTCATTCCACATACACAAACCTTTTGCTAACTCATCATCATCATCATCATTCATCATACAGTAAGTTCAAGTAGGTGTAACAAGTAAACGATTGAGTCGAAGTTGATAAAATCTGGTGGAGAAGGAAAGTTACCGAGTGGAGAATCGCATACGGAAGCAGATTCAAGGACGAGAAACGCGAATCTAACGAAAACGAAAGGGAGGACGATGGCGAGCAGCAGCAGCAACAGTAACAACGTGCGACCGGAAACTCTCCGTCCCACAAACGCCGTAGCTGCCGCTGCCGCCGCCGCGTATCCTCCTCCACCTCCTTTTCCGATTCCGACGCCGGGATTCGTTATTGTAACCTTCTTAATCCCCGTCGCCGATATGTAAAACTTCATTTCTCAACACTTTCTCTAACTTTCTCCCACTCTCTCTCCACTTCCATCGATCCGAAAACAGTAAGAAACGACTCTGTTTCTCAGATCTTCCGATCTCCGATCTTCTTCAATGCAAATATCTGAAATCAACAACGGATCTACACAGAGTGAAAAGTGAAGATTGCGATCAAAATCAAATGGATTATTCGAGACTCTTTAACGAGAGAGGGCTCTGGGTTTTGATCTGTACGATGGGAATAAAACAACATTTCAAAGACGCCAAATAATAAATATATAAAACTTCTCCAATAAATTTAATTATCTCTCACCAATATTATTCCTGTCTCAGTCACGAGCTAATGAAAAAAATATAAACTAAAGTTTATTATATACATCTCATTAAATATATAACGTAAAAATTAAAAAGAATAAAAGCAATGCCGCGTTGAATTCCGCGGGAATTTAGTACGTATACAAACAAATGTTTGTGTATATATATACATTAATGGAGTTAAGATAATTCAGTAAAATAAATTGGAGAAACATTATAATAACCTCTCCTCTAAAATTCTCCGCCTATACATATTAAACTTGCGTTACACGATGATCGTCTGATTAGTTTTATTTTTTTAAACATTACACTTATTAACTTATGAAATTGAACTTTTAACTAAAATTAGCTCGTAAAATCGAATAAAAATATATTATAATCACTAAAATTATATAAATTAATTATTTTTAGACTAAAAACAAGTTAAAAATCTAAAAGTCAAAATAATATGTTTATTATATATTTATAAAATTAAATTAAATTAAAAATATCAAAATAATCCAATAACTTGTCCCCGATTAATTTTTTTTAATCTCCAATTTTTTAGCTAGACGCTATGTCACGTTTCGCCGCTCGAGCGTCAGCGAGTTTTAGAACTTTGATAATAGCTGATTAATAATAAATATTTACGGATAATTTGAAAATATATTACTGCAAAATAATTTACATAAATGTCCATCTTTATGAGTATTTTGTATTTAGTGGAGTCACACCGACACATAGCAGACGAGTATTCCAGTGTAGGAGCCCACATGGAATTAATGGTGCGCTCTTCCTGGAGATTACCGACCACTAATTGTGTTCTGTTATAAAAACGAAGTTTATGGCATTAATTAACTAATAATCTCTGTAATAAATATTGGACCACTTCGACAAACTTATTGGTATCAAGTTTCAGTAATTAAATGGTGTTCATAATCATAATGTAGTTTGTACTCTCAGAAAATATTCAGCTAGTGAAAAAACCAAACCCTACACTGTTTTTTTTTCTTAGTGTTATCGTGCTATTGCGTGTAGTATGTGTTGAATTTTAGTATGATATTGGATATTACCTAACTCGATTTTGTGTGTTTTGTTCATGATTATGTAATGGTTGTAGGCGTATGAATAAGTCGTTTATTGTTAGATATAGTTGTTTGAGATGAAATAATATGTAATTTTCATGCTAGAAATTATTCATGGAGATTATTTTTGAATTTGTGTTAATATAACTTGGATTACAAGAGAAAATTTAAATGTGGTTTTCAAAATATATATTATCGTATTCTTATATTTTTGTAAAAAAAGAAATGTTAGCAACATACCATAAATGTTGGTAAATGGTTATACAAAATGCTTTCAAACCATGTATCATAATAATTCCTTTCTTTATAACTCGTAATTCTAAACCTAAACCGATCAAAACTAATTTTTAGAAGAGAGTCGATCACGGGTAGTTTTGGACATCCGCAGAGTGTCAAGGAGCAATATATAAACCTCTGCAAAATCGATAAAACCCGAAATATGTTGCGAACATCTTATTCTCAATAAATTTACTTGGCCAAACTTAAAACCTAGATCAAAGATATATAAACGTTTTCGTTGTAAAATTTTAATATTTGATATAACACCATTCGTAATTCATTTCAATATATAAAGTCATGCTAATGTTATCGACATAGGAAACTATACACAAAGAAGCAAACTATGTACTATGTCTTATGAATGCCAATGGATAAAGAAGATACATAAATAGTATCAACCGTTTTGGATAAACATGGATCATAAAGATGTTTCGATGTAGAAAGTGGTAACAATTTAATTATTTTGAAGACAACATGCGTTTTGTCGTCTCTGCATGTATTGTTAGTGCGAATGCCAATGTTCTTCACGCAAGTTGATAATTTTCAAAAATTACATAATTTAATTTTTCCATGCAATGAAAAAAATTGGTTTCAAAACCTCGACTTAAATTTATAAATTCATCATTTATATTTCATATGTTCACTTTTCTAAGAAAGTTATTTAAAATTTTACACGAAAAATATTTTTCTCAACAGTTAGTTACATGCAAGGTGTCTTGATGGTATATACATGAACCACAGAGAGACATAGTCTTGTTTTTAAACACGTTTATAATGCTAATAGAACAATTCATTTTGGTTTCTTCTTATAAGTATTCATATGGTTTTTCACGTAAGGATAGATTCACATTATTAGCTTCGAACTTCAAATGAGATAAACCTATTTTTTTAAAAAGGCGAATTCGATAATGACAAAAAGAATTACATCAAAGGACACGACTCCAGCTTCCAAGTCATGGTGCGATCTGGTAAAAGGATCCACAAAGAAGCTAGAGAAACACGACTCAGGTTTTCTCCTCCCAACGGGTGAAGCTTGCGTGAAGATCCCAAATGCAGTAATCGAAAAGCATAAGAAATCATGGGAATGCTTTGTGCTGGGTCAATTTTATTCAGATCCACCATCTCAAGGAGTTGTCCACACCATTGTAAATGGGATATGGAGTCGCCATATGCGAGACATCACCGTATCGAGAATGGAAGGTTTCGCTTATCTTTTCAAAATTCCCAACGATGCTACGAGAGCCAGAGTGGTGAACCAACGTTTGTGGCAAATTGAAGGGCAGACGATGTTCGTCGCCAAATGGGAACCGGGCCTTGTACCTGAGAAGCCTGAGCTCACATCGGCTCCAATATGGTTAGAGTTACGAAATGTACCTCTGCAATTCTTTAACGACGATGCGCTAGAACGTATTGCGAGCCTCGTCGGGGATCCTAAACACTGCCATCCGTCAACAGCAAACAAGACTAACCTTGAAGTAGCCAAAGTCCTTACAATCATTGATCCGCGAAAGCCGCTACCAGAGGTTGTAAATGCCCAGTTTGAATCAGGTGAGATAGTGCGTATTGGAGTTTCCAGCCCCTGGATGCCACCGGTGTGTTCTTTTTGTAAAGAAGTGGGTCACAGTTTAAAAAGATGCAGAGCAGCTCCGATCACCTGTTCAGTATGTAAGTCAACAGTTCATCAAATTGCTAATTGTCCTCGGGATCTTAAAACTGCAACCCCAAACCATCGAAGGAGACGATCTAGAGGTCCTGGCAGAAGCATACGAGAGAGCTCTCCTCAGAAAAACCAAGTCTGGAGAAAAATAGAGAAACAAGTCAACATAGTCTCTGGAGGGTCAGAGAATAGTAACACCCCTCCACCATCACCAGGTCATTTAACAAAGCTTGTCTCAACAAAGGATGATTCAGAATCCTCACAAGAGTCTATAAAGTCATCGGCTGAGCTTTGTGGGACTCTATGTGTTGACTTAGACAGAAACTTGGTTGAGAATAACTTGGACCGGGCACCAGCTGATAACTCCTCTTCAAGTTCAGGGGAACCAAATGAGGGTGCTGCTGGTACAGAAGAAGTTTTCATCAGGGTTCTCTCTAGAAAGAAGAAGAAGAAGCAGAGAACCCGGGGTAAAGCCCCAACTAACTAATCTACCTCGTTCCATGTGTATAGATCTTTTTGGATGGAATGTTAGAGGTTTCAACTTGTCTACGCATAGAAGCGGATTTTTAAATTGGTTTAGGAAGAAGAAACCAGTTTTCGGAGGTCTTCTAGAAACGCATGTAAAGCAGCAAAACCAACGGAAGATAATTAATGATCTACTTCCGGGCTGGCTCTACGAAGATAACTATGGTTTTTCAGAGTTGGGAAAGATATGGATCTTGTGGGATCCTTCTGTTAAGGTAGACATCATCTCAAAGAGCCTGCAGATGATAACTTGTGAGGTCCAGTTAAAGGGTGAACAAACGGTATTCATTTCTTCGATGGTTTATGCATCCACAAATGAAATAGAAAGAAAGTCTCTGTGGGAGGAACTCATATCAGTCTCTAACCACCCTAGAGTGGTCTCAAAGCCTCGGGCGATCATAGGGGATTTTAACCAGGTACTTGATCCAAGTGAACAGTCAAATGCAACAACTTTTAATATCGACAGGCCAACACGACTTTTTAGAGATTGTCTTCTTGAAGCTGCGGTTGAGGATCTTACTTACAGGGGTAATACTTACACTTGGTGGAATAAAAGGGGAGCTGCTCCTATCGCAAAGAAGCTAGACAGGGTATTGGTAAATGATGAATGGGTTTTTATGTTCCCTTACTCAACGGCTTTCTTCGGTGAACCAAATTTCTCAGACCACGCCTCAATGGGTATCTCTCTCCAGCCTGCCACTCAGAAACAGAGGATGCCTTTCAGGTTCTATAACCTCCTTTTAAAGAACCCTTGTTTCTTGGAGTTGGTCACAGATTCTTGGTTCTCTGAAAATTGTGTGGGGTCAAGTATGTACAGAGTGTCCTATAAGCTAAGAGCCTTAAAGCCTGCCATCAGAAAATTCAGTAAACTCAACTACTCTGGCATTGAACTTAGAGTAGCAGAAGCTCACGATGCCCTCTTACAATCTCAACGTAAGTTGATGGAGGATCCCTCTCGGGTTAATGCTGAGAAAGAGTTGGAGGCTCAATCAAAATGGCAAACCCTGAAAGCAGCAGAGGAAGCGTTTTTCTATTAGCGTTCTAGAGTAACTTGGCTTAAGGATGGAGATTCGAATTCAGCCTATTTTCACCGAGTGACAGCAACCAGAAATGCAAGGAATAAAGTTCACTATCTTACAAATTCGCAAGGAAATCAGATTGATACACAAGATGGTATGATGAATCTGTGTGTTGATTACTACAAAGACTTGTTTAAGGCCTCTGCATCGGTTCAGGAAATACAGCAAAGCACTATTAGTTCCCTCCTGAATTTTACATGTACAGAGGAGCAGAGAAAGAGTCTGGAATCTGACTTCTCCGCATCTGAAATCAGAGCTGCTTTCTTCTCACTCCCGCGAAACAAGACGGCAGGCCCTGATGGTTTTACAGCGGAATTTTTCACATCGTGTTGGAACGTCGTAGGGCCAGAGGTTGTTGATGCCGTTGAGGAATTCTTCCAATCAGGACAGCTTCTAAAACAGTTGAATGCTACGACCCTTGTGTTGATCCCAAAGTTCCCAAACGTCGCGGAGACAAAAGACTTTAGACCAATCTCATGTCTAAACACCTTATATAAGGTCATTGCAAAACTGCTCGCAGATAGGTTAAAGCAGCTCCTCCCGCAGGTAGTTTCTAATGCCCAAACAGCCTTCTTACCGGGTCGGTTGCTTGCGGAAAACGTTCTATTAGCTACAGAAATGGTACACGGTTACAACCAGAAAAATATTTCTCAAAGGGGCCTTCTAAATATTGATTTACGGAAAGCCTTTGACTCCGTGGAATGGTCCTTCGTCATCATGACCCTGAGAGCAATGGGGATCCCAGAGAAATTTGTGATGTGGATAAGACAGTGTATCTCTACCCCATCCTTTTCTGTTTGCTTAAATGGGGAAACTGGTGGTTTTTTCTCTAGTGGCAGGGGTTTGAGACAAGGTGATCCCATGTCTCCTTATCTTTTCATCCTTGTAATGGAGGTTTTCTCAAAGCTTCTACAACAAAGCTACCAAAACAGCTCGATAGGTTTTCATCCAGGCAGCCAGGAAATCAATATCTCACATTTAATGTTTGTCGATGACGTCCTGGTCTTTTTCGATGGTACAGCGATTTCCCTTTCTGGAATTGTTGAGGTTTTGGACACGTTTGCATCCTGGTCTGGTCTAAGATTAAATAAGAACAAGACTCAGCTTTTCGTAGTGGGTCAGAGCCAAGACGAAACCGTTCAACTTGACAGTTTCGGTTTCACTTCAGGCTCTCTCCCTGTCCGATATCTGGGTCTCCCTTTGATGCACCGGAAGCTTAGAGTAGCAGAATACTCTCCTCTGACAGATAAGCTGCAAAGAAGTTTCAAAGCATGGGCTGTTAAGTCTCTGTCTTTCGCAGGTCGGCTTCAGCTGATAAACACGGTCATTATGGGTACACTAAACTTTTGGTTTTCTGCATTCATCCTCCCTACAAGCTGCTTAAAGCACATTGAATCTCTCTGCTCTAGATTCTTGTGGTCAGGCGACACGACTAACAGTCACAAAGCAAAGATCGCTTGGAGTACGCTATGCCTGCCAAAGAAGGAGGGTGGTCTGAATTTGCGAGACCTAAATCTCTGGAACCAAACTTTATGTCTACGACTCTGTTGGATGCTATTTACAAGAAACAACTCACTTTGGGTCACTTGGCATAAGTTCCACCACCTGCGAAGTGCAAGTTTTTGGGAAATCACAGAGAAAGCTACTGACTCTTGGACTTGGAGGTGTTTACTAAGGTTGAGACACTTGGCTCATCGGTTCATCAAATGTGATATAGGTAACGGTGAGACAGCAAGTTTCTGGTTCGACTCTTGGACACCTTTTGGTCCCTTATACGATTATTTTGGATCAAATGGACCGAGACTTCTGAGAATCCCATTGACTAAAACAGTCGGTTCGGCATGTGACAGAGAGGGATGGCATCTTGCCCCACCACGTTGTGATAAAGCAGTATCTCTTCAGGTATTCCTTACAACGATACCTCTACCTCTGTCTAGTAATGAAGATTCCTTCTTTTGGGAAGTAAACGGGGTAAAGTTCACAACCTTCACTGCCTCAAAAACCTGGGATTACATAAGGCCTTCAAGTACGGTAAAGTCGTGGTATGACTTTGTGTGGTTCAAGGGTTCTACACCTAGGCACTCATTCATGGCTTACGTC